>CM055907.1:5785000-5803420 GCA_029582155.1 Panopea generosa
ATTAAATAGGCCTTATTTTTAAGCGTAATAATCATGTTACCGTGAAAAAACGGGGCATACCTGTGTAGTGAGACGTAAAGCATAAATACCTTAACCATCAAAAGAGAAAAGCAGACTAGCTGGTGCTTTTCTGTCGTCATCGACGTCAACAATTCAACGTTTTGAGTTGATATCTGTTTCTAGGGAAATATATGACCTGGAGTCTATATCCAATATACCTTTAAAACTTGTATTATTTTTAAAACTATACACATTATTTTGCTGGTGACCTTGACCTAAAAATATAATTTGGCTATTTACAAACCACCAGCTATAAAAAGTGACCATACAAAAAGTGTATTTTTTTGCAAAAGGTACAATTGCGGTTTGTCCTCAGTAATACAATTATCGTATGGAGATGTCCAATTTAAAAAAAAATGGCGTTGCACTTTTTGCAAATAATTTGCTTTTCAATGCCTACTTGATATCATCTGTGGTTCATCTTTATACAGACAAGGTATTTGTCTTTGTTTTGTGAACTATTAAGAAAGTTATCTGCAAAATTATTACCTTAAGCGAGCACTTTCGCTCTGATTATTTGTAACACTCCAGAGCATAAAGTCGCGTGTGTTCGCCACCGTTTTACGTGAAGCGGACACCTTTCCTTCGTTTTATTCAACACACCATAGCATAAAGTCACGTGTGTTCGCCACAATGTCTTAGAAATTCAGCACATTCACAAAACTGTTGGATCGAATACTATAACAAGCAATAAATGAAAAAGGGATGGAGATCAGTTAATGTGAGAAATGAATGAAATCAATAATAAAGAAAGAGTCACGTTATTTTAATGTAATTCGAAATAATCATAACGTATATGGTAAATTAATGTGGCAACGTCCGGTAATACCGCCAACGTGTTTCATGCGGAATATATTTGAGAATATGGTTGTTTGATATAAGGAATGTCAGTAAAAGATCTGTGAAAGGGTGACTCTGTAAAATAATGTTGCTATATATTTTATATGAGAGAGAAGGGTCCCCCGTGGTTAGTGGCCGAAGGCGCCGTCTCAAAATCACTTACGGCTAAGGTCGTAGGTTCGAATCTCGCTCGATCCGAAAACGCTTGCCAGTAACTTTCGGAAGGACGGTGGTTTTACTCAGTTTCATTATGTTTCATTATGTGGTCTTCCTCCACAAATAGAACTGGATATATCTTCATGATATTTGTTTCTTGTCTTTGGATATACCGTTGAATATGTCTTCAGGCCCTTTAAAATGGTTAATTTGGAGTTGTGTACTTGATGAGACACTGTGGTTAAAGTCTGGAGGCCCAGTCTGGATTTATGCTAATGCGCATGTTCAAACTGAATGTGGTTTAACTTCATTTTGAAACCGTTGTAGTGTGTAGACGTACAAAATGTGTGCTAGGTGTTTAATCATTTGTTGAACAAATCTATGAACGAAATTCTGTTTTATTTGTAGGCGAGGGTAAATTGTTCGGAGAGATAGTCCTGCTCAAAGATGACTGCATACGTACAGCCACGGTGGTGGCGGACTGTGACACAAACCTGGTCATCATTGACCGTTATTTATACAACCGGTCAGTGCGAGATGTACTGGAGAGAGAGATCATACAGAAAACCACATTCGTGGATGAGAACACTTTGTTTCAACAATGGCCAACTAAACAGAAGAAGTTGGTGGTGGTCGCCTTGAAGAAGAAAACAGTAAAGTATGGGGGCCCGCTCAGCAAGCAGGGAAACCCTGCGGAAAATATGTTTTTCGTATTAAAGTAAGTACCCTCGTAATAGATACTGTCCTGGGCCCGAATTCACTTAACATCTGAAGCTAAGATTTTCCTCAACTCAAAAATCTCAATTTCTCGAAACGATTACTTGAACTCTTTACCCAATAAATGACCACACAGAAAAAAATTTATAACACATCTTGACTCATTGGTAAAGGATAACATGCAAAACTATCCTTTTTTAAAATTTCAAGTTGAGATGTTCGGTGAAACTGCTATCAGTGTCCAAAGTCATTAAAAATCTCAAGTTGAGATGTTCGATTAAACTGGGATCAGTGTCCAATGTCATTAAAAATCTCAAGTTGAGCTGTTCGGTGAAACTGCGATCAGTGTCCAATGTCATTAAAAATCTCAAGTTGAGATGTTCGGTGAAACTGGGATCAGTGTCCAATGTCATTAAAAATCTCAAGTTGAGATGTTCGGTGAAACTGCGATCAGTGTCCAATGTCATTAAATATCTCAAGTTGAGATGTTCGGTGAAACTGCGATCAGTGTCCAATGTCATTAAAAATCTCAAGTTGAGATGTTCGGTGAAACTGCAATCAGTGTCCAATGTCATTAAAAATCTCAAGTTGAGATGTTCGGTGAAACTGCGATCAGTGTCCAATGTCATTAAAAATCTCAAGTTGAGATGTTTAGTAAAACTGCGATCAGTGTCCAATGTCATTAAAAATCTCAAGTTAAGATTTTTCCTCTACTCAAAAAATTCAATTTTTCTTTATGATTACTTGACCTCATAATCTGTTAAACGACCACATATTGTTGAAATCACAACACATATTTACTTTTTTGTAAAAGATAACATGCAAAGTGATCAATATAACAATGAAGCTATAGCATTTCAAATATTTGAGTGAAGGAAAATCTCAAGTTGAGATGATTAGTGAAACCAGCGCCTGATCCAATATTCCCAAAACATCTCAATTTTAGCAATCAGCTATCCCAGATGATACATGTAGCACGTGACCGTAAAGTTTGTAGAAGTTTATTGGATCAAATAAATTTTATATTGTACAGCTCAAAATTCAAGATGGCGACTAAGAAAAAATAAAAATGAATTAAGTAGAAATTTCAACGATAAAACAAATAACAGACAAAATGTTCCCCACGACGATTACGTTGAGAAAATTCGAAACCTCCTTCGTGTGCCACTTTGAACTCACGGTTTATATTTTTAAAAGGATCTTATTTTTTTTACTCTTTTTATAAATTTCTTTCAGATTGAGGTATAGAATACAAATACCATTTTACAGTGTTTTGTACAATATGGGAATACATTGTTCTCGTAGGTATTGTGGTGAAACCATATTGGACTCGACGGCTACGTCGTCCCGTCCATTATGGTTTACACCATAATACATATTCGTACAATAAATTCGCATATTGTACAAAACACTGTAAAATAATATTATACTATGTAATAACTGACAGTGATAATGGAATATTGATATAAACATTTAAAAAAGGTTGACTTTGAACTTGAATGCACACTCAACACTAGGAACCCTGAAGCTAGCTTAAAAACAACAAATGGATTGCATGTCTGAATCTATAATGAGGAACGCTGACATGTCATAACTTAATATACTTATAATTATTTAGTACATTGACAGTACCTCTTCATACGATTCCCATTGGCTTGGTTCTATGTTATAATCATATATTGGGTTTCGTATGGGAATTATATGAAACAAATGTCAAATTCTTCTCATATTGTTCCCAAAGCTAGTGGCTGTGTTTATTGCCTGTTTTGTCCAAAAGGTTGAGACCCGTTTCTATGCTGAGTCCAAAAAGTGCATATCCTACCAACGAGTGTTTGGGGCGTTTTATCACAAACCCAAGATGGCCTCCAAAAATATAATATGTAGTTCTTTAAATGTATTTCTGATAATGAAACTCCTTTGATATGATTCTGATGTGAAGATGCTTCCATACGATTATCATATGATGAGTTTATGCTTTTTATATGATACCTAGCCTGATTTTCATATGGTTGTCAATAATGATTCTCATATGACACGTGTCTTATTATTTTCATATGATCATCTTATCTGGACCTGTTGTCGGTGTGCAGTTCTATTTAAGCAAGGAGAATGAGAAAGCGAGTGAAACACCCAGTGTATTTATGACGTGTAAAATAGTTTCCTCTAATACACCAACTAGTACCGTACCAGAATAGCTATTTATTTAAATATATTTAAGCATTATTGTTAACATTGCTAAACTAAAGTAAATTGAATGTCAAAAGATTGCAAAAATAAGAAGCATGTTGTCGTTTTCACCACTGTATTTGTATATGTTTTCCATTTCTCTTGTTGACATTTATTCTATCAAGTTTTATTGACCGATTAAATAAAAAAAATGATTATTTCATTAAAAATGTCTTAAGGATGTTGACCTTTTATAGGCACCATAAAAGCAGTTGAATTAAAGTAATTTTCTGTGTATTGCTAAGTTCACTATTGATTTGGTATTTAAAGTTGAATTGCTAAATGTAAAATTTCGCTTTATTTAGGTATCATGTGACATAGATAAAAACCTCATAAAAAGAAACATAAATATTTAGAATATAACAAAAGAGAAATCGCAACTACTGTTTATTTTAAATAGATAGTTTTTGGACACTCTAAGTGTACATGTGATATGTCTATGTATATATTACAGTGTTGAGGTTGAGGTCACGTGTGAGCAGATTACATACCATAGTCAGTAAGTGGAGTAATGGTACGAAAAGAAAACGTTGCTTCCGGGCCTGTTACCAAGGTAACAATATAAAACATAATAACACAACAACAACAATAAACAATACACAACAGTTCAAAATCAACAACTACGTTTGGTCTTGGTTTGGCTGAGATCAACGGGAGGCTACCTCGGGTTCACTTTCATCACACACCTCGAGCCAAGATCAAACCAAATGTTGTTTGTGAGAATGACTGTCTGCTACTTGTAAAGGGATGGTGGATTCGCTCGGAATCATCCTGGACAAATTCATGTAACGCATTTAAGATGTTGAAAATAGCATTGAAGCTTAATTTAAGATACAGACCGCCTTTTACAAAATTGCCCGTCTTAAATCACATAATACAAATCTGTTGTTTATTTTGTGTCTCGACGCTTTCTGGTTATTACTACTTACCAGGAACTCATACGTTAACCCATTAACTTTACTTTCGCTTAGTCTCGGTTTTTATTAACCCTGTCAACATATGACCTATATAATACATATTGTCCCACTGATTTATATTTACACTACTAATTTATCTTCTCCTTTGCTTTGCTCATTTATCTTTATTATCAAAGCAAACTCAGAGAATAAAAGAGAACAAGACATGGTATAGGATTACTATTTGCACTGCAGTTATAACGTGGCGGAGATCGCGTAGTTAAGTAGATAAGGGGTTTATTCATACATGTACGAAGACAGCGAGTCTCACCACACAGTTGAATTCTGTTATTTGTTTTATTTGAACAAACGTCTAGGATTTCCACGGCAAAATATATTTTTCAAATCTTTTTTAAAAATAAATTTCATAGCAGAAAAGTATCCGCACATAAAATGCACACCAAATAGTTTGTTGACCAGCTTGGAATTTTTAAAGACAGTTCAGTGACACCCTTAATTTTTTTTTAAAAAAAGAAGTCCTCATATGCTCTTGAATACATGCATCTTCAATAATCAGCAAGCAAGAAATCACAGCCCCTATGAATTATTATGAAAATTACGCAGGACTTTAACACTTTTGCCATCGCGACAAAAATGTTACAGTTTATAAGAGTTTGTTTAGCTATCGATGCAATTTAAATACGTTTACTTTGTAATTCTTATAGAATGTGTTGAATATATAGAGTAGTAACGTTAACTCAGCTTTGAAGTGATATTATAACTATTTGAGTAGCCTCCCTTTAATAATTTATTGGAATCATATATACAACGCAAGTTTTCAATATTGAATATAGTTATGCATATCCTGGATCTGCTATCATTTTATTTAAGTTCATATTTGTTACAAGTTCAATTTATTTGATAAATTTGTGTTTTTGGTGGTAGAATTATAAGAATAAAATTGAAAAATAATGTAAGAAAACACAATATAGGTTTTAATCACATGTAACACGAATTTTGGTTATTTGTGAACATTTCTCGAAATACATCTTTTGGTTAATATGTATATTGATTTAGGTATTTTTGTATCAGTATTTAGGGGAAAGTACTTGATATACGTAAATGCAACCACCAACTGTTTTCCCCTTCAGAACACCCGGACTGACGGAAAGACAACTCGAGTTTCTCCATAGAGAAAGGACACAGCATAGACTACTGCAGATGTGCTTGCTGGGATCAAATTAGATAGTTGGTAAATAAAATAAATATGCTTTAACATCGGTTAAATCATTTAAGACATAACAATGCAGTCTATTTAGAATTGCTATCAGTGTTATTTTACGTACTATGCTACGTCATTAGCCGACCAGTGATGTGACACAGACGTCATGCATTGCATTGCAGGCACGATATAGCGTAATATGACTGAAACGTTTGCAAACCGATGTGTACAAACACATTTTTATACAACCTTAAAAATATGAATGTCAAAAGAGAAAAGTATGATTAGTATTTTCAAAGTAAATTGTCTCTGGTCAGATATATTATAGGTGCGCTAACCGCCATAACTGCGGTTAGCGCACCTATAATGACTGTAAGCATACCTACAACGCAGATCAGCGCACATATAACGACGGTTAGCACACCTATAACGGCTTTCAGTGCTTCTTTAACGGAGATCAGTGCAACTATAGCAGCGGTCAGCCAACCTATAACTGCGGTCAACGCACCAATAACGGCGGTTAGCGCACCTATAATGACTGTAAGCATACCTATAACGGAGATCAGCGCACATATAACGACGGTTAGCACACCTATAACGGCTGTCAGCGCTACTTTAACGGAGATCAGCACAACTATAGCAGCAGTTAGCGCACCTATAACGGCGGTAAGCACACTTATATAAATTATGGTGTTTAGCGTCGCTTTCAAAATTTTTTCAGTCATATCGCGATGGTGTCTACTTAAGACAGTATTCTGAGTAAACTGACACCGGGCTGATTAGACCCAGAACTCTCCTCTAAATGCTGAGCGTCAAGCGAGGAAGCTTCTAGTACCATTTTTAAAGTCTATATATAGCCGCTGCTTTGTCCACTCATCTCTGTGAGTCCATCCAAATTAATTTCCGGAACATTTCTCAAAAAATCCTGAAAGGAATCCAGTGGCTCTATAAACTTAGATAGATGGTTATATGTGGCAGTGCAAAAATAATTACAGAATTATTTCACATTATGTTGGTTATTTTTACTTATCCCGATTATATCTTCATAAAAATGAATAAACGAATCCAGTGTGACTGGAACATGGATATAGGGCACTGTGTGGTATTTGAATAAAAGGTTCTCTGCTTGGTAAATCATCATCTATAATAAACCTCCCATAAAGAAATTGTCCGTGAATTAACATCTGAACAAATCGGTCTCTTAAACATGACCGAATCGATGAAACTTGGACAAATCACCTTTAGAAAATGAAATCTTCTATACATGTGTATAATATGCATACTTTCTGGAAAATCTTTAACGATGGAACATACACACACCGCATGTGGAAACAGTAGCATCAGTAAACATGTTCACTACTTAAAACACAATATGCAGAATCCAACAATCATGAGTTCAAGGTCAGGCTTTGACTTAGACAATTTAGCAATGCCTTTTATTTTTGAGTCACCTTCTGCTGACTCTTAAAGATTTATGATTCTGTTAAGGCCAGATCCATTGTTATTGAAAAATAACGTACTTGTGTTTTATTTTAGGAACAAGAAAATTGCCAACATGTGGAAAAAGATACAGTTGTTTGTTATATACTAACAAAAATAGCATCAAGAATGCCCTTGATATTTTTTTGCATCGTGTGCAGACTTATCTTTTTGGAAACTATCTAAAATGCCTCGGAGTTTCGGTCAATGTGCAGAAAAGGAAGAGTTACAAAGACAAGCAAAAACTGAAGTTAGTACAATAATTATTAATGTTTGTATTACTAATAAACTTTGTGTAATGATCCTCCTTTGATTGTCACAAAAGAGAACAATAAGTTTTCTCTCAATATTAATCATATTGTAGTCAATGTTAAGGACTTTACTCATTAGAGGACACTTGTGTTGCATTGAAGTACTTGACTACGTTGCTAATTCTTTTTACTATTTCAGTTACTGTCTATGTCGCAGCTAATTATTTAGTTAAACTCAGCATATAAGCTAATCTATATTGAACATGCTTGCTAAAATAAGTATGTATAATTGTTTAATTAAATTATTAAGCATGGTGGAGTGTTATCAAAGATAATTAGATATATTGATCAACTTTTCCTGCTGATACTCTTTAAAACTAATACTTTTTTACTAGGATGATTTTTTAATATATATTTTTTATAGTGACTAAAGGTGACTATAAATGCCATTTTTGAGTGACTATTGCATTACTATTGATATAACGGAATGTACTTTTGCGATACAATTACTATTGTGGTATTATTGCAATAGTTAATTCGCAGGTCTATTGTAGCAATAACAGAATAGTATCGCTAGGATTGAAACAATCATGTCATGATGATGTGTCACTTGCATTTACCTGTAGAAATACCCAGACCTATACATAAGATGTCAAGGTAACACAAAGGTCAAGGTCAAACTTTAATGTAAAAAAAAACTGAAATCAGGTGTCTAGTCTGAAACGTCAGCCCATTACTCTTGATATTAATGGATACATCGCTGCTTATTATAAACTATATCTTTATTTTCACATACCTTATGGGGGGCATGTGACACTTACCAGTGATATTTCTTGTTTTATGATAAGTTTGAGAGAGAGAGAGAGAGAGAGAGAGAGAGAGAGAGAGAGAGAGAGAGCAAACATGAATAAGAAAGCAATTATTGTAAACACCTATATTCAGGATATCCAGATTGTTAAAATTTGTGATATTATCTATATACGTTTCCCCTGATGGTTTGATCTTTGAAGTTTCACATGTGACAATTGTGTACCTGGAACACGGACCTGCCAAATACAAGGTAAAACTGGTGTTAAACCATTAATTTTGTAAGGAAATTGTTTTACATAACTTTTCTGTAACCTTTAGATTGTATACATTTTCATTGAATCTTCTTTATATTTACACAGGTTTTATGTAGTGTAAATGGTTAAATCCTTGGGCAAGCTTGTTTTGTGTCACTTTCAGGTACAGCAGACAGGATTGGAATAAAACTTCACATAATTGTGCAAATGCGCATATCACTGGATCTAAATTAAAATAGAGTTTGGTAACCGCTTCCGAACAAGCAAACAAGCTATTTTTTAAGGGCAGCCCTGTTTATTCCATTAATTCAAACAAAAAAAAGCCTCTTGTTGGACTTGATGTAAATGGCGTATTGCCACCGAGGGGGCAATGTAAGGGCAGGTTACGAATTTCTGCATCCATACCGTACACAGATATGTGTATTTTTTTCTATTGATCTAGAGCTACTCTTTAAAATAATTTTTTTAATTCTAGGATTCAATCAGTCCTTAAATTAGTAATTCCAACAATTCAGAGTCGCAATGCACATGAAAATTTGAGAAACTGCACTATTTTATACAGTTTACAATATATATCTTGGGAAATTCCAATACTTTGAAAGGTAGTATTGTATCATTGTATTATAAAGATGATAGTAATGTTTCCTAACATATAACATCTGCCTTAAAGGAAGTGTATCAGGAAAAAACGCTATAAATGTCTTTAAAATTAAATTAGTTTCAAAATGGATAAAAATCATCTCAAAATCATAAATAAACAAAATCCGAAGGGTTTGTTATGTCAAACCCACCAAAGCATGACAAAATCAATATTTCAGTTGGGATGGTCAGCTTGACTGAAATGAAATCCCCATTCTAAATTAAGACAGCACTTGAATACTGTTTGACAACCTCCCATCGTCATTCAGACATTTTAAGATGAAATAAACCTGTAAAACGGATCAAATTTAAATCAAAATGAAACCATGTGATTCATTTTATATGTCATTTTGGGTTTTTAAGCGGGAAATCTATTTAGTCTAATCTAGGTGCGTAGCCGAAGTTAGAAAATCCTTTTTCAATAAATTTAGCATGTTAAAATACATTTTGGCAATACAGGGTCTTTGAGTATATATAGACATGGTAAATTGGAGAAAATAATTTTTTAGCCAAATTTAAAAGTTTGAAAAATCCTGATTTATTCCCTTTAAAATATCTTTCTAAGAGTTTGTACTGCTGGTTTGCAGATTGATACGAAACAAATTTAGAAAAGTAGAACCTTTACCCTCCAATCATTTTTTAAGGAAAGGTGTGGTTTTGTTTATATCTTAGATATGGATTCGACAATACATGTTGAAGAGCAGCCAATGCGACTTAGAGCTGGCATGGTAGAGAACATCAATTTCTCTTTCACAAGAGAAACTGGAGTTGATGATGGAATTGGATGGAATTTCATTGATCATGTTTTGAATTCATATATTACTTTTGATGCATATTGTACTCTCATAAATAACAAATACAAACGTATAAATTAAAGATCTCTTTCGTCATGTCCAGTAATACATTACTTGCCTGGTAGTTCTCATGGATAAATAAATTTAATATTGATTTTTGAATACAGTGTATAATATGTAAAAATAATCTAAAGATGCTTGCTGCTGAGGGTACCAAAATAGGAACGTATATTAATCATTCCACAGTATTGCCAATTGAAACTCCCACTAGTGATATTTTAATTGATCCTTGTCATCACAGAAATAAAAGGGCATTCATCAGTTTTAATCAAGGAGATCATGATGCCAAAAATAAGGCTAAGAGTAGAGACCATCTGCTTTTGCTTTCAAGAAAAGTTCTAGGCTCTTTAAAGGAGCGATGAAGAACTTACTTTTAATGAGGAAATTATCAGAAATATTACCCTTTTGCAACATGTTGATGGCAGATTTCGTGCACTTTAGGAAATTTTTATCAATTGCCAATGCAGTAATAGAGTTTTAAAGAAACTGGCTGTGCTTTTTAAAATTCTATCTACTAATCACTCACTTTCGAGTGTTTTGCTATATGGTATGCAGATGACTTTCAGGTAACTTTAACTGCAATGCGAGTGAATGACGCCCCTGACATTATAAATCAAATTTCTCAATTCTCACCTGAAATTCGAGACATTTTAGTTTCTGTAAAAGGAACTCCAAATTTTATAAGATGCTCTAAAGATTTTTTAGCATTTTGTTGTTAAGGTAAGGCAAATCTATGATAACTGAAAAGAGCCAGATCTAATTTATCCAAAGCCTGGGATTATAACCCAGCCAAGTATGGTAGAGCTAACTATTTTACTAACCACGGTAAACAATTAAGAGACATACCTAAATACGTAGTAATTCTGGTTATTATAATGATAAGCTTGCAAGAGTGGAAGATAAATGTCACAAAACATTTCCTGAAGTTGGTAGGAAAGGAACAACTTACTTGTTCTTATGGTTTGACCCCTAGCATTATGGGCATAGTTATTGGTATCATATGATACCTGGTCATGAGGGAAGAAAATATCCTGCTTGTTCAGCTTATGTATTTATTGAAAATGCTTCTGAAAACATGTTTTATGACTTTAGCTGCCAACTAGAGGAGTATTGTTTGAACCGTGAACCAGATTTTTGGAAAAGAACTAGATTTCATCATAATATATTTCATGGTTTTACTCAACAATGTGCAGTTGTGTATAAATCTGCACGTTTAACAATACTTCGAAAGGTTAACTCTGAAAATATGTGAGCAAACAAATACTTTCCTTCAACATATTAAATACTCTGCACGTGCTATGAGCTTGAGTAAATGTAAACATTTCTTACAATTTTTCATGTATCAATGGAGTAGCAAGAAACTTGTGAATTTTAGTTAAAAATGTGAACTAGCCTTTAATTATGTTACCTGAGAGAAAAGTTGAACTTCATGAAATAGTTTTACACTTAAGATAATGTATAATTAGTAACAAGAAGATTGTTCAAATATTTAAGGGACTAGAATGGTTAAAATTATGTGTTAAATAGAGAACTTCATGTGACTCTTAACACCATACATCTACAACTTTAATCAGATTGTGAACAAATTTGGAACAAAAATTTCGAGCGAGTTCTTAAAATGGTTATAATATCAAGCCAAACAAGACAGGTATGGTATTTAATTAAAAAATACCGATATTTACCTGGTAAACCACCTAATCACATTTAGTATTCAACAGATTGTGATTAAACTTGGTCAAAATTACTGCCAAAAATCTTTGATGTGTTTTTTAACCGGCCAGTACGAACCAAAATGGACGAAAGTAGAAAATGTTTTTTTTATTGTTGTTTCCTTTCAGAAGTAATGTTTGTGTGTAGGAAATGGAAAGTAAATTTGGGATTTGTTTAAAGGTAAGTCCGGTCAAAGTCGGATAAAAGCTATTTTCTGACTTTTCTACTCCAAAAGGTTAATGACGTTGTCAATTTCTAAAACCGGTTAAATTTGACGAGAATGAACAGTAAAGTGATACAGTTCCTCTTCTGTCTCTGCTTTACTTGTCTTTTCAAAACAGTACATATCGATATGAATTATAACCCCACTGATAATATCCCAGTATATGTGGCAGAAACTTTTTTTCTATTTTTATGGTTAAGAGACATTTTTCATATAACAACAACAACAAATAGTTTTATTCGGCATAAAACGGCATTTGCGTGTTTAAAGCCCATACAATATGCATTTTTATATCATGAGTTTTAGCTCTACTTGTCGAATGTCAGACGTGCTTATTTGACGGGTGTCTAATTCTGAAACTGTGAGATTATACACACGATCTTTTTCCGATCTGAAAGTCAAGCCGGTCACAATTAATAAAATATCAAAATAAACACTTAAAACAGCTTATGAACAGCCCACAAAAACATTGAAACTTACCTTGGCACCTATAAGCAAGTAGAGCATCTTTTGTGGCTCTTGTAATAAGTATTTTGGAAAAAATTCCATAATCAATATTGTTTCTACTTGAACATCATCGCCGAGCCCACAATTCTTACGGTCTGATATGAAACAGTACATACAATTTTTATTTGATTTTGGTCGGGACCGGTTTGTTCAGTCGGTAGCACGTCTGGCTATCAATCCAGGAGTCCCGAATTCGATTCCCCGTCCGGCTTCAGTCTCCGAGATGATTGATATACATGTACAACATTGCATCTTATTATCACTAGTATCTCGGCGCTGATTAAGTTGGAAAGTTATCAGATGGGTGTGCTCGAGTACTGGTTAACATTCCAGGATCCTAATTATTGATAAATATAGAACATCCCTTGATGCATGACTCATTTGATACCGGAATTTCGATGTTGGCGGAAAGTGAAACAGAAGCAAGACATTGCAGTAAACAGCATGGCATTGTCCAAGTTTGGGATACCGTGGTGATCTGGGATGCACAGTAACAAGGTATAACTATGTACATAATATCCAATATAGCATTGAAACACCGTGTCAGTGGTCAAGTGGTACAGCGTGCGCCTGGCATGTGGAAGGTCATTGATTCGATTTCAAGCCATTTCATACCAAAAGCTAGAAAAATGGTACAAAACGCTTCCCCGATTAAAGCTATATTGCTCAGCAATTATAGGATAGTCTTGCCTGTGTCAGTGTAATGTATGTAACTGGGTCTGCGACTGATACTACAGTGTGGCAGCGCTTAGAATAATGTCTTAAGTACACACCATCGTGAAAAAAAATGTCGAAAGCGACTCTAAAACACCAAACGATATTCAGAGTTAAAAAAGGCTGTTTCTTGGTAATTTACTGGGGAAAACCAGACATCGCATTTTTTCCTAAACAATTAAGTGAATATTAAAGGGTCCAAATGAAAATTCCAGAAAAATTAAAATGATCACGTCACATTTGAAAAAGACGTAAAGTGCTGATTGAGTGTAAGAACTGATTTTTTTAAAACGTCAGTAACCAGTGTGGCCTCTGTTTTTACGAATGCAGTCCTGAATACGTCAACTTTATGAACTTGTGTAACGTTGAATGAGTGTGTTTGGTGGAATACATTGCCATTTCGACAGAAGTGTATTTCGGAGGTCGATTATGATTTATGATTGGACCTGACCCTCCGACCTAATTAATTCCATACGTTCCATAGGCTCGGGATACAGAGGCATTGCCACTGGTTTCGCGTGTATTGCAAATGACGTCTTGCCAATATCAGTCTGGAAGCTGTGTGCGCGCTGTCGGGATCTGACCATTGTATGGCCGACGAGCACGAATTGGAACACAGTTTTGTCTCAAACGATTTATGATCGTCTGTGCATAAACACCGTAACGTCAAGGAGTACTGGTTGGAGATAAAAAATGATTACATTGGTGAGTCAACGTAATAGCGCAATGAGTACGTAATGTTGTTGCACATACGCGACCGGGCATGATACGATGTCTGACATATCCAGTAGTATTGTACCTGTTCACAAGAGTATGACCAAACTATTATCTGAAGTGCAACGGTTACTATTGATCCGTCCCTGAGCATACCACTTATCTGTGTTAAGTAACAAATGATTGCTTGTCAGTGTAAAACATGTAAGTGGAAAACCGGTTGTTGCACACGTGCAAAGTACGGAAAACTAGTCTTTGTGCTCGGGCGCATAAATACTTCGAATTTTTTTTGGAAAAAAATGCATAATGATTATCCGCAATATAATCCTGATAGCCAGGAATAAAACGTTGCCGTTCATGTATGTTATATTCAAAAGTGTAAAGTTTTGATAAATAGGTCAATGTACATATATATTTGGTAAAAAGCGTGTATAGTCTCACAAAAATGAGAAGTGAGAAAAAAGTGAGTGTAGTCTTACATACATGAGAAGTGAAAAAAAAGCATGTGAATTCTCACATACATGCGAAGTGAGAAAAAGTATGTTTAGTCTCACATACATGCGAAGCAAGGAAAAGAAGTATGTAGTCACACATACATGAGAAAGTGAGAACAAATGTGTGAAGTCTTACATACATGAGAAGAAAATAGTGTGGTCTCACATACATGAGAAGTGAGAAAAAGTATGTGTAGTCTCACATACATGCGAAGTGAGAAAAAGTATGTGTAGACTCACATACATGCGAAGTGAGAAAAAGTATGTGTCATCTCACATACATGCGAAGCAAGGAAAAGAAGTATGTAGTCTCACATACATGAGAAGTGAGAACCAATGTGTGAAGTCTCAAATACATGAGAAAAAAATAGTGTGGTCCTCACATACATGAGAAGTGAGAAAATGTGTGTGAAGTCTCACATACGTGAGAAATAAATAAAGTGTGGTCTCACATTTATGAAAAGTGAGAAAAAGTGTGTGTAATCTCACATACATGAGAAGCAAGAAAAAGAAGTATGTAGTCTCACATACATGAGAAGTAAGAACAAATGTGTGAAGTCTCACATACATGAAAAAAAAAATAGTGTGGTCTCACAAACATGAGAAGTGAGAAAAAGAATGTGTAGTCCCACATACATGCGAAGTGAGAAAAAGTATGTGTAGTCTCACATACATGCGAAGTGAGAAAAAGTATGTGTCCATCCCACATACATGCGAAGCAAGGAAAAAACAATATGTAGTCTCACATACATGAGAAAAAAATAGTGTGTTCTCACATACATGAAAAGTGAGAAATGTGTGTGAAGTCTGACATACATGAGAAATAAAAAAAGCGTTGTCTCACATGCATGAAAAGTGAGAACAAGTGTGTGTTATCTCACATACATGAGAAAAAAGGGTGGTCTCACATACATGAGAAGAGAGAAAAAGTGTGTTAATCTCACATACATGAGAGCAAGAAAAGAAGTATGTAGTCTCACATACATGAAAAGTGAGAACAAATGTGTGAAGTCTCACGATACATGAGAAAAAAAAAAGTGTGGTCTCACATACATGAGAAGTGAGAAAAAATATGTGTAGTCTCACATACATGCGAAGGTAGAAAAAGTATGTGTAGTCCTCACATACATACGAAGTGAGAAAAAGTATGTGTAGTTTCACATACATGTGAAGTGAGAAAAAATATGTGTCATCTCACATACATGCGAAGCAAGGAAAAGAAGTATGTAGTCTCACATACATGAGAAGTGAGAACAAATGTGTGAAGTCTCACATACATGAGAAAAAAATAGTGTGGTCTCACATACATGAGAAGTGAGAAAATATGTGAAGTCTCACATGCATGAGAAAATAGTGTGGTCTCACATACATGAGAAGTGAAGAAAATGTGTGTGAATTCTCACATACATGAGAAATAAAAAAAGTGTGGTCTTACATGCATGAAAAGTGAGAAAAAGAGTGTGTAATCTCACATACATGAGAAAAAAATTAGTGTGGTCTCACATACATGAGAAGTGAGAAAAAGTGTGTGTAATCCTCACATACATGAGAAGCAAGAAAAAGAAGTATGTAGTCTGACATACATGAAAAGTGAAAAAAAGTGTGTAGTCTCACATTGTAGCGTAATGAGGGTGGAAATATAAGTTCACAAATTAGTTGAGATTACAAATGTTTATTACAAGTTCAATCTCAAGTTATTACAGGTCTAAATCAAAGTTACCACAAGCACAATTTTTAAAGTTACTGTAAGTTTAATTTCTAAAGTTATCACCATTACAAATTCCTAAAGTTGTTTTAGTTCTAAAAGTAATCACAAGTTTTTATTTCTTAACTTAAATGTTCACGGCGCGCGCATTTTTAATTTAGTTCCGTCAAAACTGACGTGGCCTAAAAAGGTATCTCGAAAAACCGACACCCCGTGTTAGTAAATTTGGTCGTTTATATATCGTTAGCCTCGCACGGCTGTCAAGTGTTTTCGCAATAAAACAACCCTTATTAATTGCTAATTGCTTGGTAATTGCTGGTCGTGCCTACATCCTGCGTCTAATTTTAGCTGAGTGTATCACGCGTCCGTATGTCTACATGTTGTGACAGATTCTTTGTTTTAGTTAATTGCTATGGCGGAGCGAATTATGTGGATACGCCTGTCCGTGACTAATGAGTTGTTTATAAATAGATCAAGTGGGCGACGGTACAAATTGCCGTATATTCTGCATTTTTTTATGCAATCTTTTATTTTCATTTCATTCTTATAATATCCGTAATTGCTACAGAAATCCAAATTATTCTTGCTACAGAAATCCAAATTATTCTTATAAATCCATGTTGGATTTCTGACTTTGTTACCACATACATGAGAAGCAAGAAATAATGTGTAGTCTCACATACATGAGAAGTAAAAAAAAATGTGTAGTCCCTTATATATGAGAAGCAGGAAAAAAGTGTGTAGTCTCACATACAGGGTAAGAAAGAAAAGTGGGTGTAGTGCGACATACATGAGAAGCAAGGAAATACTGTGTGTTGTCTCACATACATGAGTAACAAGAGAAAAAGAAGTATGTAGTCTAACAAAGATGAGAAATGAGGAAAAAACGTGTGTAGTCTCACATACATGGTAAGCAAGAAGAATACGTGTGATGGCAAACAAGGTTATTGATTAATTTGATATTTAATAATTGTTCTAGTTATCATGTTTATCACACATTTATATAATTAACATTGACATGTACTTTATTACTAACATATATGATGATAAACAGGCTACATATAATAATAAACTTAATATCAAGACGCCCTTATAACATTACTGACTTAACGTGGCTATCATACATGAAATTAACAATATGAGCCTTTCTCTATCCAGAATGGAAACTACTCCCCTCATCCCTATCCCTGGATAAAGCCTGTACCAGTTAGCTCATTTAGTAGCGCGTCTATGATTCCATTGGTCACACGTTTGAATCCCCGTCAGCCCCGGTCTCCATGGTGATTGATATCAACATTGCGTTTATTTGTCATTTATCTCTCATCGCTGATTCAAGTGGGAAAGTAATCAAGTTACTTTCGAAGATAGTATGCTCGAGTTCTGGTTTACCTACTAGGGTCATTATTTTCCCATCATATTCCTACAGCGAAAATTCCTCTTACTGGACTCAATGAGAGGAGCCGACAGGAACGTTTGACATACTGACGAATAGGTTAAACTCTATATGCATTCCCTATCAATGGCAGAGGCAAAGGAACAATGCAAAAACCAGGTTAAGTATTACCTCTACACATCCTAGTGCCCCTTGATTCTTAAGGGATAATTTATATCAATTATGAACAAATTTAACTGACCAGTTGTTGAGAATAAGATTCATGAAAATGTTTTAACCATTTTGTGTCAACACCTGACCCCTTTTGAAAAGTCAATCCTTCTCATGAACAAAATCTTATTCATGACTAGAAGATGTTTCAGAACACAAACTTAATAAAAAAAACATAAATGGATGAAAAAAATTAGAAATTTCCGTTTTCCGTAATATTCCTTATAAAAATCTCAAAGTCCCTATAAATACAAAGCCCTTGATTTGTACAAACCTTAAACCCATACTCATTGGAATAATCTATATCAAATATGAACAAATTTGACTGACCGGTTGAGTAGTTTTT
>CM055907.1:6408920-6460500 GCA_029582155.1 Panopea generosa
ACACGTTTTTTGCATGGCAAACTATACCACACGTATGTGATTATGTTAGTATATATGTTGATAATGGCGACCAATATGTTTTCTATATTCCGCATATTTGCACTATATTTCAAAGATCAATTATAATCACATTTCACGAACATAAAAAAAGTTAATATAATTACCGATATATTCAATTCATTTTAAGCACAATTAAAAACAAAAACAATAAATATCCAAAATTAGAATTAAAATGAAAAGTTCACAAACCATGCATACCACGAATGTTTAGATGTTTAATCCGCTATCACACCATTGATGAAAGGTGTATTCAGTAGTGAGACGCTTTGTTTCAGAACAATTCATTTTTATCATACCGAAATTGAGACATTTCCCCCCATTTCAATTGCTACCTTTCAACTGCTAGCTTTACTTTACTAATATACAACATTAAAGGCTGAAGTACTGTCATTCAGTGTTCGATCTTACTTTGGTTAAAATTGTCAAATATTTGTAAGAAAAGCTGGTAGTCGTCATAGTGAATACTTGATCCAAGGTTGAAAATTCAATGTCAGTAATACATATTGTATTGTAAGTGGCTATGCGTCGCTTTCAACAATATGTTACTATATGTAAAAACGATGAAAAAAATCGTGCCTATAATGTAATTTTGTCAGCTATCGCCGCTGAAAAGAGGTCTCTGATTGGCTGTTAAAATATCGGGATGTCCAGGGATTATGTTTTGATAGTAAGCTTATCTCTGGTTGGATGAAAATGTCAAACTAGCAACTAATAACAATAAAAAATATAGGCTTATCATGTTTGAGTCAATAACAAATCAAATGTATGTTTCTTTGATTTATTGAATCCATTTTATTAAAATAAAACTGTAAGGAAAGTCAAATTGAGAGGCGAAAATGGACTTTCTTCCTGCTGAAGTTTGGGGTAACCAACTTCAAGGGGTGGGGGAACAGTGGTTAAAGGTGATACTTTTGACCCCATTTGTAAATATTTGAGTCCAGGATAGTTGTTTTATATATTATATTGTTTTTGTCCAAGAATGTTCAAAATAGTAACTGACCATCTCTTTGCAACAACAAGGTATGACATAAAGTATACACCCAACATGTAAGTCCAAGACTATAATGATAATAATAATAATAAAAGATACGTTTATCAACGAGAGAACTCATTTGAATAAATACAATCTTCCTTGAGGTCCTCAAACACTATCATATATGTACTGAACATTAAGATCATCCATGTGTTTTAAAAACCAATACAAGATCGAACTCACAACCTTCCACCAAATGACAGACACTCTACCTACGCTGCAACACTATGCAGTTTCATTTTACATTTACATTAAGCATAATGCAATATTAACGATACGAACACTTATAACCGAAGTTTGGTTATCCAATACATGCACTGAGGTTTGAACTAGTTTATCGATGAGCGTGGGAGTCGAATAACAAGTGTTTGGCAATTCGTGTCAATTTAATAGCAATAAGCATCACTAACTGAACTACGTTGGTTTATATTTGATACTCATTCACAATCCTTTGAGGGTAGATCCAGTAACAGACTGAACGATTATCTAAAACGCTTTCGTGTAACATGAAATTTGAAAGTTAACATGCAAGTGTAAAACGAGGTGTATTAGTTCTTTTCTGCTCCCATTATCACACGCAGTTCCGTAGCAAAAATCAAAATGGTTATATAACTGTTAGCCGCACATACGCCGTCCAAACTTGATTCATATTGATTCCTATTACTGAAGCGTTTCTGTTTACTGCAAATTATTTGTAAATGACAAAACACAATGTCCATAATATAGTTTTATTAAAACGTTTTTAATTTGTTGCATATTTAGAATACAAGAGGGGAAAGAAATTCGGCAAATAAAAAGTATTCCCTGTTGGGTAAGATCATTTTGGCGGTAACTTATCAAGACTTAGCATGACGACACAATGAGTAATATGTCTTAGGTAAATGGAATAAATACACGCAGTGTTCATATCGAAACCAACCCGTATTCACTAGCGTTGTATATGACAGCCACCATAAACAAAAAAATTATAAACATAAAGAAACTTGATATCAATGTATCCTCAGATATATCCTAGTAAGACATGCCTATATTCACTCACTTTATATTTTTACAAAGATATATATATTTAAACGAGTGAAAAAAGTACACTGAGCAAGGATTTCATAACTTGTCCGACGCGCCCAGGTTTGACTTAAATAGATTACCCGCATAATAAATTTTATGACGTCTCAAATACGTCATTTCAGTTTGAATTCGGTTAGATTAGATTCATTATAAAGTTTCGTAATGTTGAACAAGGTTAAATATTGTCCTACTTAATATACTTGAAATAAAATATTTCATTTTACATAGAATGTCATGACCGTCAATAAATATGGAACGAGACTGTAGACAAAATCCAAGGCGGTTAGAGAATATAACTTCTTACCAGAGGTGAATGTCACCAAGCAGTATGAATATGATGTTTATTCTATGAGTTAGAGATTTCGTGTCAGTTTCACCTCCGTTATTGAAATATATTTTTGTCATTTTTTTTGCAGATTTAAAATACCAAATCATTCGTTTTTTATTTAGAAATGATAATGAGATGGTTTTTGTTCATTTATAAATAATCTTCTTTTTCAGACATTTATAGGGTCTTTTCCTGACACAATTAAAGTAAAAACATATCGTTGTAAATAACTGAGTGAATAAAAAAATAAAAATATGATACGATAAATACAAAGCATCCCGTCATCATATTTAAATAACACAAGAACCTCTGACCGAGAAATGTGAACTTTAATCCGTTACAAACAATATTTTGTCTCGCCATGGGAAATTAACGTGTTTAAAGATATTCATTACGTTTAAATGCGATAGGCATTATACAAATTTTAAACATGCGCACGTTCGGACGATTAATCGAGGACACTGATGGACATATGCAATATGCAATGTTATATCAAAGAACATACAGAAAATAAAAGCGTGAATGAGCTAAACGAAAAAAACGAAGGAATTAACTCCATGTCTACTAGACAAGCAAACTAATAGACACTCTAAAACACCTACAGTAAAGCGGATACGACAGGGAAGAAAAATGGTATTAATGTTATTCTTTGGTAAAATTTTAATCGTATAAAACCATACTCAGGAAGTGATTTATCTGATTACCAATGTCAATGTCATGTTATGATAAAGATGTAATTAAGCACGCATGAGATATAAAATTACAAAATGTGATATTGCTCTAGGTCCCAGCGATTGATAGTCGAAAATACTTTATCATCAGGCCATACATGTTTCATTTATTAGTTAACGGAATCTAACCCACCACCACACATTTTCCATTAACATTTGTATATATTGTATTCTGACAGGGTCCTCCGTGGCCGTGTGGTCTAAGGCCTGGTCTGTGGTCTCCAAAGAACTCTGTCTTAGAAAGTTTGCCAGTTACATGCGGAAAGACGGTGGTTTTACTCAGATTCATTTTAAGTTCTTCCGCCACCAATTAGATTAGATAATGTCATTTATACACCTGGAAAAAGGTTAAGCAGACTCACTCCCCACACGGAAAGTTGACAATGAATGACTAAACAAGTGCTGTCATGAGATGACTGGCAAATTGAGCTATAAAAAACAAATTTGATATGTAGCGAGAACCCTTCACCAATCACAAAAATGAGCATTTACCAGTTGAGTGTACCTTCTAATCTTAATATCGAAGCCGTAAAGTTTAAAATACATTTTTACGTGGATAAGTTTTATTAAAAATGACGAGTATTACTCAAACATAACAAACTAAGATGTAATATTCAATATCGTGTATAGCCTCTACGTACCCAGATGAAAGCCTCAATTCTCCTCCTCGTGCCACCAGTAAAACGTCGGATGAGGTCCTGGGGTAAATTTTACCATTCTCTGTGTAGACATTGTGTCAGTTATTGCAGATTGGCTATTGGTGAGTCCTTCTTCTGTATCTTGTGGCCCAGGATCTCCCACTGGTACTAAATCGGCTTCAGATCACGACTCACAGCGGACCAGGGAATGGTATTGATGACGTTCTTTTGCATTAACTGTGTCACTGCTTGAGCCCGATGTGGTCTTGCATTATCGTCCATGTAGCCAGCGGCTGGCTATCAAAATGGTCCATAACGATATGATCCGAAGTTTCATGCATATAACTGGCACCCGTCAGATGTCTATGGACAGTGACCATGTCCAACTAACAGTCGCAGGACAGGCAACCTAATATCGTGACCGAT
Source organism: Panopea generosa (assembly GCA_029582155.1). Lineage (NCBI taxonomy): Eukaryota > Metazoa > Mollusca > Bivalvia > Adapedonta > Hiatellidae > Panopea > Panopea generosa. The sequence continues at coordinate 6,413,202 of CM055907.1, forward strand.
CCGCCACCAAAGGTAATCATAGGACGAATGTTCTTCGGTGGTGTGTATGCTGTAGTTCAGTGCGGTGCCCCCACACCCGAATAGGTCAGTCTTTGGTGTGAAGAAGGATCTTGCTTTCATCCGACCGGTGGATCTTACTCCATGCCCTCAGGTTTAAATCACGTCTCGCCAAGCACCATACCAAGCGGTCCATGTGATGACTATTAGTCAGCATAGGACGCTTGATTACCCTCCGTGACATGAAACCTGCAGATCTGAGTCGATTCCTCTTGGTGAAAATTCTCTATGCTGAATCCAGTTCTCCTTCAGAAAGGTCTGTGTCGCAACGGATGACGCCTTCTGTAGCGGTGCAGGTTGTGATCTTCGCGTGCTGACGTCACAATGCCGTCGTCAATGGTTTGCCGATTCTTCTGTGACAATCTTCTAATAACAGAATGATGGTAACCGAGCTGGCGATCAGCAGCTTGGTAGGACATGCCCGCATTAACCATACCTATTATTTGCAACCTGTCTCGGCCAGATGATCTTCTTGAGACATTTTATCATCAAAATGATGACTACAGGTCAAAATAATGACTAGATATAAAGATCAATTCATATTATGCATGTATTTTGAGCCAGCTGATTTAACAATTAACGAGTGGCTTGTTGCAAGGGCGAAGTGCACGAGCTTTCCGTGCCAACAACACCACCGAATAACACGTGATATCTACAGGGAATTGTTCTTACAATAACCAAAACGATTTTAGAAATTACAGTTGTAGTCACGCTAAAACTGTGGATAACGGTGAAGGGGGCGTTTAACATTTTGCAGATATATATATAACCTATTGAAAATGGTGATAAAGTATATGTAATGTATTACATCATGAACTTATTGATGTGTGGAATAGCACCTAAAAGTCGATAGTTTAATTGTATAATTGTCCGTAATAAATCACGTCTGTTTTCGTAAACAATTTTCTGTGTTTCCTTTTCTTTTAAGATCGCCTATCCAATAATATATTTAAAAAAAAACAACGTAAAACGACAAATAAAAAGGTTTGGCCTCAACTTACACTATTTTAACCAACTGTTCCGGTTATATCTTTATACTATATACACTTTCATACAACACATTTTAGCGATCTTTATTCCAACGTTTTTGTCATTAAGTGTTATTTTGAGAACTATAACAGCAGCTGTCGTTATTACCTTATTTGTTTCCACACAAAAGAATACATTCGAAACCGACAAGATTACTTAAATGACATGTTTTCTCTCATTATTGTTACTCTATACATCCATTTAATCGTATAATGGTTGCATAAAACAGCAGCGGTGGCCCGTGTGTGTAAGACATACGTCACCACGCAGAAGGTCATGAGTCTGCCTGAATTAGATTATACCTATATAGTTTAGTTTGATTCCGAAGAAAGCTCAGAGCTAACATTAATCCGCTTCCTGGGTAGAAACAGGACTGAGTGTTGCTTTCGGGTCGAGTTTGGGATCAAGCCCACAACCACAAAACGCTTTCTCGAATAGCGTTAAAAAATTAGGCATTTCTATGTCTTGACTGCTTATTGTTAATATAATCTTACATACATGTACATGTAGCATGTGTCTACGTATACGGTATGATACTCTAGTCAGTTTGGCAGCGATGCGAAAACAAATTTTCTTAACAGACACCATCGTGATAGGACAGATAAAATGATGAAAGCGACGTTAAACACTATACATTAATACAATCACCACTAGGGACCATAGGTGACATTCTCGTTTCGGTCACTGATCCGTTTCTACCACATGCTAAAGTGATAACATTTAATTGGGATATATGTTTTCTGTTTTTATGATGCATTGTTATAGCAAACCATTACTGCTTGACTGAAAGGTCCATTTAGATTTTGGTGCCTTTTTGTGGATCTTGTTAAAATGTCAATCAACTTTCGCCGAAGGATGACGATAGCTGTTTGCACGTAAACTGCGTATTCAACCATGTTTGGAATCTGACGACTTTACAGTCGCTGTGATCACTCACTCGCGTGTTGTTTTACGATTGTTCATCATTCGAAGTGCATCAAACAGATGTTCAACTAAGCTGTCACAATATGTTACTCGCAATGACATTGTATACAAATGTACTTTTATTCGCACCCGAACTGTCTAAAAGTAGGTCCCGTGTGGTTTCACGCAACAACCGATAATTATCTCAATATATCACGTATCGGTTTATAATCATCTGTACCTTTGATACGTTTTTACTCGTTATATTAACGCATATTTATGGCCATTTATTTTGTAATGTGGACCCAGCTCTCTCGATTGGGTCTGTTAAATAGCAATGTTGGAAAAGCCGCATTTGAGTACGTTGCTTCAACTGAAGGTTTGAATGATGACACAGTTAAATAAGCGTTCAGTTACTATGAATTGAGGGACAGGCATATAATTCTCTGCTTTTTCATTGGTGGTTTATAGACATTATTCAAATGATATCTGGTTCAGGTATAGATTACGGCCACAAAGAATAAAAAAACTTAGACTGGTTGATACTTATTTTCGCTCCAATTAAGCACGTCATATCATCTTTTTTGTAACAAGTATATATTTACATATCGTTGGCTCGGCGCAAAACCCCAGTAACTGACATTCATCCCAAAATGACTTTTTTCAATAATTTGGTATATAAAGGTAAGTTACTCCTCCTATCAAAATATGTTGGTTGAAATTTGTTTTTAATGTTTTAATTAAAAAAGTAGCAAAATCCATGATTTTTCTCAGCGCAAAAACCCAGTAACTGCATTTACTGAGTTTTTGCACTAAGTTTTTAAAGTACAATACAAAAAATCAATAATGCAAAAAGCCAGTATTATCTTTGATTTTAAAACTTTCCTGCACTATAACTTTTTATTGACACTCCCTCCCCCTTGAAAAGAAAAAAATATCTGAATGAAAGCAGCATGTTTTTAAATTCTATATATATAAATGTATAAGATTTTTCTACTTCTGAAACGCAATGTGAAAGTGATGATGTTGATGATGATGTTGTTAGTGGATATCTTGATTGGGAGAGTGAAAGTGATAACATTGATTGTAATTCTGGTGATAGAGAGGATGGCAGTGAGATTGGTGATAGAGGTGATGATAGTGAGATGAATTATTATAGTGGTAGTGTTGGTAAGTCCAGTGATAGATGGGATGGTAATGAGATTGGTGATAGAGGCGATGGTAGCGAGATGAATTATTATAGTGGTGGTGTTGGTAAATCTGGTTATAGAGGGAATGGTAGTGAGATTGGTGATAGAGGTGATGATAGTGAGATTGGTGATAGAGGTGATGATAGTGAGATGAATTATTATAGTGGTAGTGTTGGTAAGTCTGGTGATAGAGAGGATGGTAGTGAGATTGGTGATAGAGGCGATGGTAGTGAGATGAATTATTATAGTGGTAGTGTTGGTAAGTCTGGTGATAGAGAGGATGTCAGTGAGATTATTGATAGAGCCGATGATAGTGAGATGAATTATTATAGTAGAAGTGTTGGTAAGTCTGGTGATAGAGAGGATGTCAGTGAGATTATTGATAGAGGCGATGATAGTGAGATGAATTATTATAGTAGAAGTGTTGGTAAGTCTGCTCATAGAGAGGACGAAAGTGAGATTAGTGATAGAGGCGATGATAGTGAGATGAATTATTATAGTGGTAGTGTTAGTAAGTCTGGTGATAGAGACGAAGGCAGTGAGATTAGTGATAGAGGCGATGATAGTGAGATGAATTATTATAGTGGTAGTGTTGGTAAGTTTGGTGATAGAGGGGATGGTAGTGAGATTGGTGATAGAGGCGATGGTAGCGAGATGAATTATTATAGTGGTGGTGTGGGTAAATCTGGTGATAGAGGGAATGGTAGTGAGATTGGTGATAGAGGTGATGATAGTGAGATTGGTGATAGAGGAGATGATAGTGAGATGAATTATTATAGTGGTAGTGTTGGTAAGTCCAGTGATAGATGGGATGGTAATGAGATTGGTGATAGAGGCGATGGCAGCGAGATGAATTATTATAATGGTGGTGTTGGTAAATCTGGTGATAGAGGGAATGGTAGTGAGATTGGTGATAGAGGTGATGATAGTGAGATTGGTGATAGAGGTGATGATAGTGAGATGAATTATTATAGTGGTAGTGTTGGTAAGTCTGGTGATAGAGAGGATGGTAGCGAGATTGGTGAAAGAGGCGATGGTAGTGAGATGAATTATTATAGTGGTAGTGTTGGTAAGTCTGGTGATAGAGAGGATGTCAGTGAGATTATTGATAGAGGCGATGATAGTGAGATGAATTATTATAGTAGTAGTGTTGGTAAGTCTGGTGATAGAGAGGATGTCAGTGAGATTATTGATAGAGACGATGATACTGAGATGATTATTATAGTGGTAGTGTTGGTAAGTCTGGTGATAGAGAGGATGTCAGTGAGATTATTGATAGAGGCGATGATACTGAGATGAATTATTATAGTGGTAGTGTTGGTAAGTCTGGTCATAGAGAGGATGGCAGTGAGAATAGTGATAGAGGCGATGGTAGTGAGATGAATTATTATAGTGGTAATGTTGGTAAGTCTGGTCATAGAGAGGATGTCAGTGAGATTATTGATAGAGGCGATGACAGTGAGATGAATTATTATAGTGGTAGTGTTGGTAAGTCTGGTGATAAAGAGGATGGCAGTGAGATTATTGATAGAGGCGATGATATTGAGATGAATTATTATAGTGGTAGTGATGGTAAGTCTGGTGATAGAGAGGATGTCAGTGAGATTATTGATAGAGGTGATGATAGTGAGATGAATTATTAAAGTGGTAGTGTTGGTTAGTCTGGTGATAGAGAGGATGTCAGTGAGGATTAGTGATAGAGGTGATGATAGTGAGATGAATTATTATAGTGGTAGTGTTGGTAAGTCTGCTCATAGAGAGGACGAAAGTGAGATTAGTGACAGAGGCGATGATAGTGAGATGAATTATTATAGTGGTAGTGTTAGTAAGTCTGGTGATAAAGACGAAGGCAGTGAGATTAGTGATAGAGGCGATGATAGTGAGATGAATTATTATAGTGGTAGTGTTGGTAAGTTTCGTGAAAGAGGGGATGGTAGTGAGATTGGTGATAGAGGCGATGGTAGCGAGATGAATTATTATAGCGGTAGTGTTTGTAAGTTTCGTGAAAGAGGGGATGGTAGTGAGATTGGTGATAGAGGCGATGGTAGCGAGATGAATTATTATAGTGGAAGTGTTGGTAAGTCTGGTGATAGAGGGGATGGTAGTGAGATTAGTGATAGAGACGATGATAGTGAGGTTAATTATTATAGTAGTACTGTTGGTAAGTCTGGTGATAGAGGGGATTGCAGTGAGATTAGTGATAGAGACGATGATAGTGAGATTAATTATTATAGTGGTACTGTTGGTAAGTCTGGTGATAGAGAGGATGGCAGTGAGATTAGTGATAGAGACGATGGTAGTGAGACGAATTATTATAGTGGTAGTGTTGTTAAGTCTGGTGATAAAGAAATTGGTATTGAGATTTGTGATAGTGGTGATGATAGTGAGATTAATTAGTATAGTGGTAGTGTTGGTAAGTCTGGTGATAGAGGGGATGGTAGTGAGACTAGTGATATAGACGATGGTACGGAGATGAAATATTATAGTGGTAGTGGTGACAAGTCTGGTGATACAGGGAACGGTTGTGAGATTGGTGAAAGAGGCAATGATAGTGAGATGAATTATTATATTGGTAATGATGACAAGTCTGGTGATACAGGGGATGGTAGTGAGATTGGAGATTGAGGTGATGGTAGTGAGATGAATTATTAAAGTGGTAGTGGTGATAAGTATGGTGAAAGAGTGGATGGTAGTGAAATGAAAAGTGATAGTTGTGTTAAGTCTGGTGATAGAGGCAATGTTATTGAGATGGATAGTGGTAGTGGTAATATGTCTGGTGATAGAGGCAATGGTAGTGAAGTGAATAGTGGTTGTGATGGCAAGTCTGTTGATAGAGGCGATGTTATTGAGATGAATAGTGGTAGTTTTGGTAAGTCTGGTGATAGAGGCGATGGTAGTAAAATAATAGTGATATTGGTGGTAAGTCTGGTGATAGAAGGGATAGTAGTAAGATTAGTGATAGAGGCAATGGTAGTGAGATGAATAGTGGTAGTGTTGGTGAGTCTAGTGAGAGAGGCGATGATAGTGAGATGAATAGTGATAGTGGTAGTAAGTGTGGTGAAAGAGGGGATGGAACTAGGATTGGTGATAGAGGTGATGGTAGTGAAATGAATAGTGGTAGTGGTGGCAAGTCAGGTAAAAGTGTTAGTGATAGAAGGAATTCTACTGAGATGAATAGTGAAATAGATGGTATTTGTGATAAGTGTTGTTATATAGAATGAGTGAGAATACAGTTGATGATGATGATGACAGGGTATTGATTTACTATGCATGACCAATTAGGAATTTAATCCCTCACACCTGACCCTCTAATGAATGTCAAATGGGAAATGTCTTAAATGTAGGAAATCAAAGTAGAGGAAGAAAAAGAAAGAAACAGGAATATAACTGGAAAAGAAATATTATAAAAAATAAAACAAACAGAGGTCTTACCTATACAAGTCATTCTGGGGTGAGCAAATATGCTATCTGTTAAAAAAGTTAACTGGCAAATATTTTTTTATAGTTACAATTAATGTTGAATGATTTTTTTTATTTGATTAATGAAAAAAAAACGACACGTTATTTATACAACGATGGCACAAAGCAACACATTTTTAGATAAAAAACATAAAATGAAAATTGTGGCATTTTTTTTAAATTACTAAAGATAGATACTGCTCAAATAATGTTAAGACTTTTTTTAATTGCGATATGAAGTACAGAAATAATGTTATAAAAGAGAAATATGAATCATTCTGTTGATGGTTTTAAAACAATTTATAATTCCACAGAGCTTTCTATTCATGCCTATTGTGAAGCTTAATAAACATCAGCGTAAGAAAAGAAATGTTTCATTTTGATATTATTTGATTTTTTAATTTAAAAGGAATAAAAAAAATATAAGAAGTAGTAATTTGTAAGTAATTTGTTATGTGCATGTTTACAAATGTATATTGTGTATTATGGGCCAGAGGCCAGAATTACATTTGAATAAAATAGTGTTTTAATAAATATTGTTTATTGTAAAAGTCAAATAAACTCTTTTTTCTATTAAACTAATGTTATTGTACTAGTTGTACTGTTTAGTAAATCTTTGGTCATTTGAATTGTACAATATACCTTTTAGAGTAAATACTGATGATTTGCATAAATAAATATAAGAGCAAAAAAAAAAACAGTAAACGCACTAACTGGAGTTTTGCACAAATATATTTCAGAGCAAAAAATCAGTAATGATGTTACTTGAGTTTTGCGCCGAGTTTTTCAACGCAAATTTCCCACTTAATTTTTCAGATCACTTTTAATACTTTGCTAATCTTTTTTTTATACAAGATACAAATGTGAAGAACTGTGTTTAATGAATATGCTTAATTATAAGATTTAATTAAGTCTTTTAACTAGTAATTGATATAATCAGTTTTTGTCTCTCCTGAAAAGTAAGAAAAATGCAGTTACTGGGGTTTTGCGCTGACCCAACGATATTTAATATTCTGATACCTGAATTGTGTATATGTTTTGTATATAATTTATAAATGTGTGTCCGCTTTATAATGACAAATTCGTTTAAATTAATAAACTATTTTCTTCTTCTTCTTCTTCTTCTTCTTCTTCTTCTTCTATTGTGTCGGTTTATAAGGTGTACTAAAATACCTTACTCATCTTATATAATCACCGTCTCGACATGACTGAAAAAGTGTTGAAACCGACGCTAAATACCATGAAACAACAACTTTTATAATCGGTCCCTGAGATTTAGTGATATTACGTCAACAATCTTATGAACACATTCATTGGGTGTATTTTCAGACAGAAATAAGCATGTGTGCACCACACTTAAGGTCGCCTAGAACCAGATTGAGCTGTATTTGTTGGCAATACTGAATACGCTTCACGATTTCAAGGAACCAGATATTTAATACCTGTAGCAAACATGTATGCGTTCACTGCGGCAATGGATCATATGTAAAGGTACATAAGTATAGGTCATGGTCAACACATTCAGAGAAATCCATACACTGTAAACACACGGCACCACCCCAGCTGCCAATAAAACATAATAAACATGGCACAGGTTTGTAATATATAGGAAAATAAACAGACACAAAGCGTCTTTGATAAACAGCTGTTTCTGAAGTGGTGAAATTGGATAGGTGTACAACTCGGATCCTATTGATACGTTCCGCACTAAACGTTTCAATATCAGTGAAGTTAGTGGTAGCTTCAATCACCAAAGCTTCAAATTCTACACTAATTGCATGAATACTCTTGAGATACGGATCCGTTATTCCTCCGTTTATTAGTTGTGTTTGATTTTTTCTTCATATATTATTGCTCGTTTGAAGTGTTTGCTGTAAATCTACACGTTAATGTCCGTTTTAAGTATTCCATAACAACACAACAAGGTAATTATCAGTTAGTAATTTGACGCTTCCTTCACTTCAGCTCGCTGCATGGTATTAAAAGTGTTTAACGTCGCAATTAACGATATTCCGTTCTTCTAAAATATATTCTGGTCTACTATTGGCATATTAGAGTCTATTTAAGAAAGAAAACATATAAGATCTACAATATGTTTCTATTAAAGTTACATATGTTGTTTGTTTTGTGATTTCTGTGCCCTTTTCAGCTGTTTTCAGTTATAAGACGACGGTCAGCGCACCCAATCATCTCGCCTGTGATCTGCAAGGCGATCAACTAGTGCCAGACATACATAAAATCGGCATCTCTAATCATATATAAGTTACTGACTACTTTCTCACATATGCTGACATGGGATATCTATTGCTGGAGAAAAACGTTTATAGCTAAGCAAATCACCACAGAGATTGTGACCAAACTGATGACCTCGAGATTGACAATCAATTATTTACTGAGCTAGCCGTACCCGACTGTTATATTCAGAGATTAATGACTGGACATTCATTCTTCTCTTAATTTCTTATAAAATTAAGTCAATTTGAGACCAGAAATCAAAATTTAGTTAGACTGGCTTTTTTGTAAAGTTGTTATGCTATAACATACACATTATCACCATAGAGGTAGTGTAATGTCATACTAAAACATGTCCATACTTCTTCTCATGGCGAAGCCATCACTGAAAGTTCACTGCTGCATTTTATGTAAAAGGTTATATGTATTAAGGTTCCAATTTTTCAAAAACCAACATACTTTTGATCATTTTGCCAAACCCGCTTACAGGTTATATAATATCTCGTAAAAGCACCCATTCGAAACACAGGAAGCAGTCGTAAAACCTTAAGATAGCAAATTTGCCACATGTTGTAGTTAAAACTCGACATTTAACAACGAATTTCGTCAAGTTCGATTGCAAATGGATCAGTTTTGTAACGCAAAGACAGTCAAGTTTACGTGTTGTTGTTTTGTTGTTATTGTTGTTTTGTTGTTTTTCTATGGGGGGGGGGGGGGGTCGAGTTATTAAACGGAGATATGTGAACCAATAAATATCAATTTAGCGATTGAATGTAGTCTACGATTACTTTGGTTGAGAACCAGTAAACGGCGAGGAATTCGACTATTTCACATAAGCATTATACTCAAACACATTTATATTACTTTTTTTTTGAATGGGGTTCAACGCCATTTTCTGCAGGTAACTGGAAACTTTCTCACATAAAGATTTTGAAGCGAGCGGGACTCAAACCTACGACCTTAGCGGTGAGAGGTAAGTGATGTTTAGACGGCGCCTCAGACAACTCGGCCACTGACGACCCTATTTATATTACAAAAACATCACCAGTGTTTACCACAGCAGTGCTCCAATATCATCTGATTGAAACCATGTTGCTCCAATACCACGTGGTGTAAATGGAAGACTCAGAATCAATTAAACTTGAAATGAGGGTTGAATGATGAACGAACTAACAGAATCATTCGTAACTTTTACACTGAGATCGAATTTTTTTGCACTTAGTAATTCGAGTATGCTTCTGGAACAATCAGTTGTGTAGGTTAAATACAGTATTCGGTATATCTTTTTTTCTGCATCGACAAGTGTGCTTCATGTGATTATCACATTAACGGATCTACATATGTTACATATAATAATTATATTTGACTCAATTGTTTGTGTATATATTTGCCATACGTGTACACAAATGATCAGAGTAAGAATTGGCATATGTTGTTTTTTTTGTCCATATATACTTGTCAAACGCTTCCAACAGTTCTAAATATAGGAATTTTCTCCCAAAATGACCAACCATCAAATTCATGCCTTGAAATATTTTTCTGATAAATATTCCACTGATTTAACCAAAATGAATTATTTACATTTACCAGTAAAAAACCCGTCATAGTGGTTTTGTTTTTTCCATAAAAAAAGATTAACTAGAACACGCGCCCCAAATTAAAGTAATTAAATTGCTATGTATTTAAGATTTTCTGATATCTAGAAAAATGTATGTGTACATGTACTTCGCATTTACTATATTTATTGCACTATAACCTGAACCCGAGGTTATAAAATTGTTTCCATTTAAAGTAATAACGCGATTAATAGCAAAGAATTTAAAACATTTTTATAAATTTTGCTATAATGAATCGATTTGTTTATGAATTCCTGGGCTGACCAAGAAATAAAGTTTAAGGATTTCGGACACAGGGACGTTCATCATTTCATATAGATTTTCCAGAATTCGATTATCACACTAAGGTAATGTCTGTTATATATGTCGGCTAAGATACCTAACCAGATGGGTATCAATTTCTGATTGTAAGAACTATATCGGAATCTATTTAGCAGCCAATTATAACTTTATCCAACTTAATATTTGTATATTTAATTCATTGGCAGTCGTCTGCTACTGAAAGAACCTGGATTATGCTTATTAAGAGAGATGTCTGGAAGTAGTATTGATAAATCACACAACTGTTAACGGGAGCTTCAAACAAGTGTATTTGTGTTGGTTCTTTAGTGCTCTTTGTATCAGTTTGCATTTATGCGAGAACTTTGTTTATCAGGTCATAAAGTATGTGTATTTTAAAGCATATTGAGTAATATTGATATATTTTTTTATTTTATTCAATGTTTGGGAATTTTAATATAAATGGTTACACAGCACCATATACAAATGTACTAGTAGCCAGCATTTATGGCCATTATGCCAAGTATTACAGAATGTTTTCATTTTTTAAATTTCGTCAAGGTTTTTCTGCCGGGTAGAATAATAATACCGTGTATTTATTTATTTTGATCATAATGTGACATTATAGTTTCTTTTTATAAAAAAGCAATTAATTATTTCTTAAGTACAAAGTTTTCAATGAAAGAAAACAATTGGGTATGTCTATGAAACCAGGTTTAAAGATTTCTTGATATCTGAACAAGGGTGAAATATATTTCAAAATTGTTCCACGCAGCTCAGATATATATATAAGGCATTGAAATAGAAAAAAAATGTAACTATCCTACTGTATTATACTTTGCAGTAAAACATCCGAATCTAGCGCACTGACAGCAGTAAATACTATTATACTAGCTTTAGTATAGAAAACTGTATTATGACAACAGTTGTACGTCTCACACAACTATTACATTTCCTATAGGGCTCCATTGCAACATTTATGCCAAAACAGAGTGAAAAATTAAATTCTGCAGCATGTGTCTGGGCTCAAATTCTTCACTGGTTCAAGATATGCAATTTTAAAGGAAAAAAAGTATATCTTGACCAGATTTTTTTTTAATTCAATGCTTTTGTGAGACCTATCAATTTCCAGAGTAATGATATGTCAACTATTTGCCCTAGATGCGGTTCGAACCAACAATTCTGAAATGACACAGAATTGTCCAGAAAGCTGGTATCAGCATAATATTTTCAGTGGTGATTTCAATAATACTGACCATTTAACTCATGTTAGCAAAATAACAAAACATTGCAGTACAAAGTCCTGAAAAAAATAGGAAAAAGATAACTAAGGCTTTATTTCTACCTCCTTCATCTGTAGGTCCGGAGTACTCAAGGGAGATAATAGTGGTGTGAGTCTTGTAGCTTCTTTTGATGAAATAATCGGGAATTAACTTTCAAAAACCAATTTTATTTTAACATCATTTATTTTCAACATATTAAATAATTTAGCTATGACATCCAGATACTTTTAGTTATCTATGAAGATCTCGGAATTAATCTAAAGAGAATCGTTGACCTTCCAAATATAACTGTTTAATAATTTTAAGTGCTAGAAGTATCTTGAAACAGTTTCTTAGATCATTTGGACGTGAAGGACCCCTAGTAAGTCATAGACGATTTTCATGTAGGTTAAAAAATCTATGAATGCAAAAATGAAATCCTTATAAAACATATTTTTCATATACTTGTAAAATTGGAAAACCAAAGTTAATGTGTTCAAAACAAATGACAAACAATCCAAATAACTGTGACTTTAAAAAATAAAGAATATGTAAAAAAATTTAAAAAAACATAATCTTACATTTTCTGGCTCGCACATCCGCAAGTTATGGAACATTTTCATATTGCATGCACTTTCTTAAACTAACTTCCAAGTAACAAAATTGTTAATCAAATCGTCCATTACTTTAACTATTGATCTTCATTGTCTAGTAGTATATATGATATTCATATGCAGTAAGAAAAGACAGTATGAATATATTAAGCCTTTTGGTGTGATTGACTTTGGACATTGTCGAGTATCGTCGCATAAAAAGAGCAATAACCTTTTTCAGATGGATAGAAAGTAGCCTGATTATGACAAACTTTTGTAGCAGGACATCGTTACAGTAATGTACGATCGCATTGCATAAATGTGAAATTACGGAAGTCGGGAATAACGTAACATTCATTCATACATACTGATGTTTATCAGAGTAAATCTTACATGTACCCGTTGCTCGTCAAAGTAGGCAAATAACAATATTAATATACATGCACTAACACAATAAAAACAATAGGATCAACATAAAAATCAATAGATTTAATTAATTAATTAATTAATTAATTAATTAATTAATTAATTAATAAATAAATAATAATGCGTTAATGATTGTGACTTAGACATAGCATCTTTCAATAGAACTCATTATTTTGCAGGTTCTGTTTAACTTAGAAAGCGTTATTCCTATCATTTATGTAGGAATGCTTATTTCTAATTCAAACGAAAAGGGTTAATAAATGCATGTATAGATATGCAAGCTGCTGACATAAAATGTTAAATATATGTTGGTTTTCATTAGAACGGATTTCAAGACAATTGTGATTTATAAGGGGAAAAAAGAATACATATGTAACTGTAACTGTCAGCATATATATTGAAATATTGCGATTTGATTATATCGTCATGAAGATTATATAAATTTCATAAATAGTGTTATGGATTGAAATTTATTCTGGTCTCTTTACATTTAATCCATAAAAACCAAAAAAGGCCTTTATTCGCTTATGGAGTTAATGCAAATAAACACTGTATGAATGCTTTATCATGTCATGCTCGAGCGTGAATGGTTTCAAATAGCTGTTTTGCTGTCATTTTAAATACTTTACAACTTCATTCAAAATTCTGTTAAACTAAAACGACGATTCTTCATGGTGTACGCTATACCGGTGGGGATAGGGGAATTATTGACGCTGAAAGTAAATATTTTATATTAGCCCTGACTGGTAAAGTTAACCAATTAACTGAAATTGACAATCAAATAATCGAACACAGTTTTGCACTTTTCATAATTGCGTCTACTTGATAAGTCCTTGCAAACACTTGAATATACAATTAACAGAAATTGTCAATAATTGACATGCTCGTTTTCATATATATGTGCAGCAGATAAATATTTAAATCACAGCATGGGCAAAGAGGAACAGCCAACAATCATTTAATCTTACTTTCATACATGAAGCATTTTGTCGAGGGTTCAAGCCTTCGAGCTTAGTCCTAAAATGTAATGTACGATGTACCGTGAGTGTATTAGTTTTGATGTATTTCCTTGACCTTTAAAACTAAATGTCTTAATTCAAATATTATATGCATTTCACATTGATTGTGAAACATATTATTACTTCAAATAACGCTCGATGTCTTCCTGGGAAGAATCAGTACTAAGCATTTAGTTAAATAATTTAATAACTGTTGTTATATATTATATGGTTAACAATGCCATGAAATTTTTCATCATTATTTGGGTGTTAAAGTTATTGAAATTTTGAAAACATAGTGACTGATAAGCCTTACTAGGCTGGGTATTTCTTTGTATGTACTAACGCTTTTGCAAATGTTGTAATTTTAAAATGTATTGTACCTGTCACTTTAATAAATAAAACATATATATATATATATATATATAAACATGTGCGTATAAAGTATCTTGATCTCGGATTCTACACATAGCCGTGGCGGATGATCGAACCAACGACCCCCCGATCCTGGGTTCGATGCTCTGACACCGGACCACGTTCTTAGTTTTATGTTATAACGCCATTTTAATAAGATTACAAGGATTAAATTAATTTTCGAATTAAGTCGAAATGTAAAGTGAAATCGGGGCCATATCCTTAAGTACTCCTACAATCTTTCCACCGTTATCAAACACAATAATACTGCCCTAATTAATAACAAGTCACTCGACCATAATCTTATCTAATATTTCTGAATACTTGTATTGTGCTTCTTAACTAAGACATTATTTGTTAAATCGTTAAAAATAAAACTTGAATTTTTATACGTGAAATTTATATTTAAAGTTTTGTTTCTCGGCTAACAATCAATGTTGTTTTATTTCCTTGTAGATACATATTCATGATGTTATTATAGATATATATCTGCATATTGTAATTGATGTTGGGAATAAACATTTATAAATGATGTTTAAAGCCGAATAAAGATATTGAATTGAATTAATTAACTATTCGTAAATAGCTATAGTTCATACCAGGCCACGTCCCAGCAACTACATTTTAAAAAGGTTTTAACGTCTGATAGTTGTAGAAACACGAAGAGACAAAGAATATAGAAATTGACTAAACATAATATAAAAGTAGTTTGAAGTCAATGTACGTTACAAATCAAGTGCTAACAAAATAAATAATGCACAAAATAAGTTTACCTTAATATATAAACATCGTCCACTAGAGTAAATCCAATTAAATACTTGAATAAAACATTTTATCAGTTAATCTCGTGCGTGCCTTTATATCAATAAGAAACGGGCACAAAATAAAACTTTTCATTATATTAACCATAGCCCAGTTATCCAATATCAAGCACAGCCATGCAACGCTATGTGTAAATGTGAAGTGTCTTATTTAACGTATGGGATTATAAAATCAGTTGTAAACATCATTTGTAAGTTGATATGTTTTAAAATGCAAGGATGAGTTTGGACAATTAGGGGTAGAGTACGTACACACTCGTATTAAGACGGTTTAGCGTGTTTGGAGGTAATTACGCATTACCTTTATTCTTATTTTTTTAATAAGATTTAACGCCATTTCAAAAAAAAATAATCAGATAACAATATTATATAATATGGCATGTCCAGTTTTATAGGTGGAGGAAGACCCAAGAATTAATTTGAAACAATCATCGTCCTTCCGCATGTAACTGGCAAACTTTCTCACATAAAGAGTTTGGAGCGAGCGAAACTTGAACCTATGACCTAATTACGCATTTGGTTAGTAGGTTAACTCTCTTAAATTGTTGGCGTAAATTTACAAAGAAAATGTCTAAGTTTATACAAATTTAGTTTATACCAATTTATTTACGGTCAACCCCGAACCACGCTCCTGGCTTATACATGCATAAACACTCTCACATCTGCTTCCTGTGTAGAACCAATGTTAGCTGTTGTTATTTGAGAGGCGTCGGGTCCATCTTGGGATCAAACCCGTGAGGAGTCGAGCGACAAACACTCTATCCACTACACTTTCGCCTCGCTTTTATTAAGTATGTTTGTATATTTGTATAACATCAAGAAAAATGTGATAGGAAAGGATTGTGAGAATGCCCATACCTCCGTACGCCCATTTGCGTGCATATAGTTATGATTTGTTGTAAGTTAAAGTGTATCTTTAAACTTATACTAATTCTTTTATTCATACTGTATTCCCTTGGCCCACTGACCTAAACAAAAGCTATGACAGCACGTTGAGTCGGTCCTTATAATAATAATAATAATAATAATAATAATAATAATAATAATAACAATAATAATAATAAGTATCATGATCATAATCATCATCATTATAATGATAATAATAATAATAATAATAATAATATTAGTAATAATGATAATGATAGTGATAATAATCATAATAATATTAATGAAAATAATCATAATAATAATAATAATAATAATAATAATAAAAATAATACTAATAATAATAATGATAATAATAATAAAAAAAAAAAAAAAAAAAATAATAATAATAATAATAATAATAATAATAATAATAGTAATAATAATAATAATAATAATAATAATAATAATAATAATTATAATTATAGAAATAATAATAATAATCATCATCATAATCATAATAAAAGCATAAGTAGTAGAAAAAGTAGTTGTCGTAATATGAGTATTAGTAATACTAGTAGTAGTAATAATAAGATTTATAATAAAACTAATAATAATGTTAATAATAAAATCAATAATTCTTATGATGAATAATAATAGATACAATAATAGTAATAAACTTAATAATAATGATAATGATAATAGAATCAATAATGAAAGCAATATACATGTATAATAATAAATGATGAAATAAATAATAATTATAATTTAAAATAAAATATGATGATAATAACAATACCAATTATAGTATCATGATAATTATAATAATAGTAATACCAACAATAAAAATATAATAATCATACTAATTAAATTGTTCTTTAATGAAGATAAGCAATGATGATCATACAGCGGAATAGAACTGATCTCCCATAACCTTCTAACATTATACAAACATGGACTATACTAACAACGGAAAAAGAAAGATATACATTTAGTTTATTCTTGGTTGTAAGTATCAATAAATTTATACTGATCTATTTATTTATACAGTCTGTCAATTGTCCACCGACTTAAACAAAAACTATGACTGAATAACAGGACGTCTGACAGGTCTTCATAATAACAATAATAATTATTATTATTTCAAAAAATATAAATGATAATAGTAATAGCAGTAGTAGTAATTGTATAAGAAGTAGTAGTAGTAATACTAGTAATAATGATAAAAAATAAAAGATAAAATCAATAATAATAATAACAATAAATTATAAAAAATAATAATAAAACATAATAAAAACAATAATGATTATGGTTAATAATAATAATAATAATAATATTTACGTAAATCATGGATAATTATAGCAATAATTATTTATTATAACAACACTGACAATGATACTTATAATAATAGTTATAACAACAATAATAATAATAATTATAATAATAATTGAATTGTTTAATAAAGATAATATGATCATAAAACGGAACAAAATTATTTACAATGACCTTTTAAAATTATACAATCTTTGTATCCTTAACAAATGAAAATGAAATATATACGTGTTATTATAGAGCACATGTTTAAGAGTCTTACGTCTTACATCATTTTGAAAATAGATAGAAACGTACACGCCGTTAAAACACATAATAATTACTAAAATATGTGTAAAGAAGATGAAAAACGTATTTGTACAAAAACAGACATCCGTACTTACAGTAAATGAATGAATATTTACCATTATGCCATTAGAAAGCTCTTATTGAATAACGAAAAGTGCATAAAATTGTACAAACAACTTGAAAACAAATACTAATAAGCAAGCATGTGTTTACCACTACCATCCTACACGAAGGTAGATATTGGGGATTAACGCGATCCGTACAAAGACAACGATTGATTGATTGAATAGTAAGCATCATTTTATGCCATCGAGGGCTTACAGACGATCAATTAACCTAACTACTGTTTTCTGGGATCCTGGAAGGTTAACCAGTACTCGAGCACACCACATCTCTGCAAGTAATTGATAACTTTCACACTCGAATCAGCGGTGAGAGACGAATGGTAATGAGACACAATGTCGTAAATCAAACATCACGGAGATAGTTGCCGAGCGAGGGTTCGGACCCACGACCCCTACAAAGAGAAATGTGGTGCTAAATGTAGGTGTACTCGATGACTTTGTGGAAGCCAGAGCAGTAAAGATTAATAATTACCGTACGACAAGGCGGAGATAAGAAATAGACAGTGCTTCCGTCCGTTTAAGGCTTTACACGTAGAAGGATATCAACATCATTGAACTCCAGGTCATTTGGTCGTTACACAATAAACGAATAAAATGTAATGATCAACAGTAAAAGAAGTCAACCACTCAACATACAGGATGCTTTATAATTCAAGGCTCATAGTCTCTTTAAATCACAATAAACATACAGGACGCTTTATAATCCAAGGCTCATAGTCTCTTTAAATCACAATAAACATACAGGACGCTTTATAATCCAAGGCTCATAGTCTCTTTAAATCACAATCAACATACAGGACGCTTTCTAATCCAAGGCTCATAGTCTCTTTAAATCACAATTAACATACAGGACGCTTTCAAATCCAAGGCTCATAGTCTCTTTAACTCACAATTAACATACAGGACGCTTTATAAACCAAGGATCATAGTCTCTTTAAATCACAGTAAACATACATGGCGCTTTATAATCTAAGGCTCATAGTCTCTTTAAATCACAATAAACATACAGGACGCTTTATAAACCAAGGCTCATAGTCTCTTTAAATCACAATAAAGAATAAAGCGCATGACAGTAAAAGTGATAAAACAACTGCATTTGTGTGTATGAATATGATAGGTCCTTGAGATCTCTCAATGTAAAGTAAGTGGTATTTGAACATTTACATTTAAATATTTGTTTTATATCGAATTATGAAGATATTGAAAAGGTTTACATACTACATACGTAAATTAAAGCACTTGACCTTTTAATGTGTACGCGATCTAATGTGTTTACTGCATCGTCGTTAGGTAAACAATTACAATTTTACAAGTTTATTGGCATATCAGCAAAACATTGCCTATGGCTATTTACACATTCAAACTAATTTAAATATGGCATAGACATACAATAATATCAAATACAAACAAATGCATACATATCACATATTCAAACCGAAGCAGTCATGGTATTTATACATATATAATTACAAAATCATTTATAATCATATCAAGAATAATTCAAATTGTTTAAAGTTTCTTGCCTAAGCTTTAAAGCTTCGCTTATAAATTTTGCCAGATTACAAATACTTTTTTTATTCCTTGATGACATAATATTTTTATATCTATAAATATTTGGAAAACCACTATGTTTAATATATTTATTTCTAATTGTTCAATATGTAGGACCACATAAGAGGAAATGATACTCCGATTCAACCAACCCCATTACATACGCTGCAAAAAACGATTTTCTCGTTGTACATATGTGTATCTCCCAGTTTCAATTTCTAAATTATGCGCAATCAGTCGAAATCTTGTTAAATTTTTACGGTTTGTCTCATTTGGAATAAAATCCATGTAATATTCATATTCAAAACATGTTTTAAATTTTCTCAAATAGTCTTAATTCTGGCATACTTTGAAGAGATGTTTTCCAACTTTGTAAATACTGATCACAAATACTTTGTTTTTACATGGAGTAATAACTTGAGTTTAAATTGAAATTCAACCAAATATCTCTAAAACCCAGTCTATTTAAAAGCATGTGCATACTACCAGCCAAACAGTTGGTATTTTGTAAAGTACATTGTTCATTAAAAACTTTAAATTGAATGACTTTTGTCCAATAGCTTATAGCACGTTGTTTACAGATAACAGATAATGGAAATCTCCCTAGTGCACCTAATACAGCTACGTTAGGAGTTTGTGGTTTTACACCTAAGATGCGTTTGCAAAACTTAATATGTAATAGTGTTTACACATGTACACTCTTAATAATGTTTCTTTCAAAACAATTGTTGTTTCATTTTATTATTTTTTAATATTTGATTTTTAAAAAATCAACAACAAAAAAATCCTTACACTACACACCTGTCTCTCTTGAATTCACATATAAGTTTGTTACTTATTCTTTCTGTATATTTAAATATATAATTGACATAAAATTTTAGTTTGTATGTGAATCTGCTTAATTTTTCAGGAAATATATGCAAATGAGAAATATATTACACTAATATTCAACCAATCAAATAACTGAAAACACATGTTTTATAAAATTTAAGAAATAGGCGATTCTTTTGTGTTTTCTGATTCTCAAATAAAGTTAAATTTTACTAGATAAATATTAAATGAACCGAGGTATCTTTGATATTTTTGTTAATGTCTTCTCCTGGCTTTCAATAAACACCATCAATTAACACACACAAATTTGTGTTTATAAACCATTCCAATTATAGATACCTCTAATAAATATAAACACACAAAAGCAACCCCAATATAATAAAATTCTTGTAATTATTGCCACTTTATCTTTTCTGTAAAAAGGGAAACACCAAAATACATATTTAATATTTATTAAGGTCCTACACCAAGCCAGCCAATATAGACTTATGAGAGAAAAATCTCCAGAAGTCATTAGAAAACATAATTTTCTTATACTATCATCTGCTGTGTCAAATTATATTTTATTTCTGTTTGATTTTTGTTTTAGCTCGAGCTACAATCTATAATTTATTTAGACTGGTGTGTCCCTTTAAGATTAATGTATATATGTGTATTCGGTGAAAGGAAAAAGAAAGTATACATACCTATAAACGTCGACAGGTCAAGGAACAAAAAATGTATTGCATATAAATTTTGTATATTTATATTTCATCAGACTGTTGAATAAAAAAACAAACATTAAATTCATTTCAAAGCAAAAAAATAAGAAAAAATCAGTTCATTTTTCCATCACATGAATAAACTTAGTCAATAATGAAATAATTTCAAAAACCAAAATGTATGCTTTCTTTTTCCTTTCAATGTATATATATGAATGAATTTGTACGTTTTGTTGAGGGATGGCCCATCCCGACCCTCACAGACCTATTACGGGGTGATTAAATGGATCAATTTTCAGTGATTGAAATTAAAAAAAAAAAAAATATGTAATATATCAAATTCCTTATTTTCATAAATACCCCAAACTTCCGATACTATAATAGAATTGGAACAACCATAAAGTCAAATAAAGATAATTTAGTTTTGAAATCTAATTTAACCCTAGTGAATGCTGAAAGTAAATTGTTATATGCTCTGAGTGCTTGATCTGATAATGCCTTTACAGCATGTGACATATTTCCAGTGAAATGGAATTTAATACCCAAGTAGCTGAAATTATCAACAATATACTTGTTCTGATATACTTCCTTCAAATCCACTTAGTCCGTCATATCCAAAACTGTAAAAAATATAATACAAAAATATATCATATCATTAAACATATTGTTATCTCGAAATTGCAGTTTGTTTTTGTACTGGAAAATAGAAAATGAGTAAAACGTCCCGCTGTTCGATGGATACGATATTCTGGTATAAGAACTAAGACAAGATAAATAATTGATGCAATTATTGAAATATCGTTCGTGTAACCTTTAAAAATTAGATAGTAATTAAAATTTTAATATTTAGAAATGAACATAACGATAAGTATAGTATAATGTTGTTTGAACAATACCATAGAAAACATTATTTGAAAACTCACTGTAGCAGTAAACTAACACTTTACTGATATTCCTGTTGTAATATATTAAGATATTGTTACCATGTAAATGCTTGATGTACACTATAGATTATATAGATAATTCGACTGTTGTTGCAAACGTAATTGAATATGCTGAGAACGTAAGAACGACAACGTTTTGGAATGAACCGTTCTTAAAAACGTTTAACATTTTAGAGGTGTTTGAAATGAAGCACACAATTTTCCATTATTTTGTTGCAATTTATGGATATTGATATACTGAAGGATTTAAGTCACAAACATATCCATTTCTTAACAAAAGTATTTTTTTTAGATATATTCTTCAACTTTAAGCATTATTTTCTCACAAAAAAAGATAGCCGGAAGGGAACATATTTTTTTTAATCAATACAAAATTCTGTTGTTTTTTGTTGTTTTTTGTTCGAAAAATCGTACAAGTGAATGATAGTATGCTTTAGAATATGTTTAAATTAACACATAATATTAGCATTTTTATGATATTATCAAATATAAACATTTTAAAACAACAACAGAACACGGTCCGTTAAAGGTAATTTGATAATTAATCTCTTTAAAATGTACAGTTATTACACTTTCCTTATACATTCAATGTTTGCTTCACTAAAACAATCAAACAAACAAATTGTAAACCATCATGAGGGTATGAAAATGTGTTTTAATTGTTTGGGTTATACTAGTATTGGAATAAAATAAATATAAAACTAGCTACTTTAAGAATTAAAGGGACACATGTAAATTTTCATTCTTTTATAACAAACACTGGTTCTTGAGATTGGTTAACACGGACATATAAACCCTCTTTGATGTTTATCAAACTCTAAACTGTGTTGGTAATTTGTAAACGTGACAACCCCTTGGAGAATTTTGAAAAAAACATATACTTGCATACTGGTTATCAAATATCAACTAGTCATTTACTTTAATAAATTGTGGGTGTTTTGCTCGTATTTTTATGACTAGTTTAAAAAACTGAATGTTTATAATCTTTAAATGTAAAGTTTCAGAGGTTTTGAAACAACCTGAACATATGTAACATTAACTGTAACAATTAATTGCCTTTAACCCCAGACAAAATAACTTACACTATCGAAAATACACTCAATTAATATACTAGTACATAAGAGTAGGTCATATTTTTTTTTTTATTAGATATCTTCATTATTGCCTTGCCGAATACCAACAGAAAAAATATTACTCTGTTGAATGCAATTTTTCTAAAATGAAACCACTATTATTTCATACTCTTAAAAGAATACCATCATACTCTTAAAAGAATAGCATCTGAAAAAACTCTTCATCCAATAGACCTCATCCATCAAAATCTAATTCGAGAAAAAGCCAACCTTGTTTTTTTTGTTTTTTGTTTTTTTGTTTGTTCAATAAAGACATGTAGAGATAATGCATATAAAAACAAACTTCTCTCTCCAGTGACTGTATGGTGACAGAAAAAATAAAATAAAATTCTGAGATAAAAATATCCGTAATATATTTTCGAAATAATGCTTCCGAAGAAAAATATATATGCAGAATGGAGACAGAAGAAGAAAATCCCTACTAAGCTATGAACTGTTAAACAAAAATAAAAAAAAATGTTGTAATATATTAATACTTTACAGATTATATCTATTTCATATTATATGATTTTGTAAGGTGTATAGAGGGATTGCCCATCCCGACACTCATACACCTATTACGGGGTAGTTAATTGGACGACCATTTGGTGGTTGAAATTAAAAATAAATATCTTTATACATTCTGAAATTGCATACCTAGAACCAACAAAGACTAAAATATAAAAAAGAATAAATACCCAAGCTATAATTTTTATCTGTGTTTGTTTTCATATATACATATAAATAAGTATATGGCTTATAGAAAATATGATTTAAATTAGTTCTTAACATATTCTTTTTAAAATATTAACATATGTGTAACCAGTTTTTACAAAACTGCTCATTTGAAAGATCAATTTCATACATAATACGTATTTGATCGATATCTTAATAACATAATTTTAATGAAAATTAATAAAATATTACGTATGTATCATAACGAAAAACAAATAACACTTAAACAAGCAAGGTAAAATAACTTGTTCATGTTCATTTTCATTTTAGATCATGATGAATATGGTTTTAAAAATGAATTTAAAATTATTCAAATTTCTATCATTTTACGTGACAACATCCTTAAGATCAGTTAGATCTTATTCATATGATAAAGTTTAAATAACATTATAAACATATCCCTTTGGATGTTCTTGGTAGTGTTTATGTTAAGCTTGCAGAAATAGCGGATTTATAGATTTAATCAATTATCGGATGGATAGTACCTCCTATAACTTCAGGCCAATAAACCTACTTAAACTGCTCTCAAACATAAAGAGATAACATTAAAAATACCATTAGAATAGTTGAAATATTTCAATAACGGTTGCACTTTGTTCCATTACTCGCTCTTAAAGCAACACATCCACGTTTGAACTTTTTAAAAAAAAAAATTAATTGAGTTATGAGCACATTTCCCATACAAACATATAATCAATAAGCTGTATATGAGCATATAAACACAATCCCGAACAAAATGATGCCCAAATTATAATGCGTGACTAACACTTTATAAAACAAGCGTGTAACTCACCCGAGTCAAAAAAAATTGTCAAAATGACTTTCAAGGCAGGTAAAGTACACTACGCACTAAAACGTGAAGTTTTTTAATACGACTCGCATAATTCAATTTGAAGCCAAGTTGGAATCTTCGGCAATTTAAAAATAATTTATAAAGCGTTTGTCACGCTTTATAATTTGGACATCTTTTTTTATAATTCTAAAGCGTTCTGGATAGTGTTTGTTAGCACATATACAGCTCACTGACCATATATTTATGTATGGGAAATGTGCTCACAACTCAATTGAAAAACTTTTTAAAAAAGTTTAAACGTGGATGTGTTGCTTTAAGGTTTAATAATAGTCAATACTATATACTGTACGGAACAGCTAACCTGTTTTTGTATTTGAACTATCTACGTCAAAGTAGCGTTATTAAAATTTGTATATGCAACTGACAGACAACTATGTATTTTTGCGTAATCTAAATGTTATTTCTGATTCAAGTTCAGATTTCATGGCAATTGTGTAGATACCTTTTGAGAAAACACTTCATTTTCTAGATAAAATTTATATAACTGTGTAAAATACATATCATGTTTATCAACTATATTTCATACTTATTCTAAAAATAAATACTTTTATGCGAAAATCTATACACACAGTCAATTTCCTTCATCTACTTTACAACCACTTTTCAACCAAAAATAAGTCAGTCATATTCTTACTTACAGTGATGTATTTCTACAGTGACGTCACGACGATGAATGCTGCCACCATGAACTGTTATTCATAAACCAGCAATAGGAAAATACGCCGTCTGTTGACGTATTATAGCACCAACATATATCAAATTTCCGATCATTCTGATCACAAAAGCATCAGATTCGGAATATGAATGATTAATCACACCTATTCTATTCAAATGTATTTCCTATTTTCTATTAGTGGTGTTGTAATATCAGTTTCTCTTATAGATGCAGCTTTTACATTCGGTAAATTGATGGGTGGATTAATGAACGAATTAACAAACAAACGAACGATAGAACGAACAATAAAACGAACGAATACAAGAACAAATGATTGAATGAATGAATGAATGAATGAATGAATGAATGAATGAATGAATGAATGAATGAATGAATGAAATTACTGAATACATTTAATGAATGAATAAATGAATGAAGTAGTAGTCTGTAAAAAAGACCAAGCTCTCCGGATTTGTTCCGTCCAATAGAATGAATGAATGAATGAATGAATGAATGAATGAATGAATGAATGAATGAATGAATGAATGAATGAAATGACTGAATACATTAAATGAATGAATAAATGAATGAAGTAGTAGTCTGTAGAAAAGACCAAGCTCTCCGGATTTGTTCCGTTCAATAGTTATATTGGGGAAGCCCAATTTGAGCACGTTGATTTGATAGTTTGAATGAAGTCATCGTTTAGTAAGCGTTCCATTGCTATGAATTGTGGGACAGGCGTAAAACTCCCTGCTTATCAATTGGGGGTTAAACAATTTGATTGAGAGATAGACTTATAAACTAGCAAACAAAACGAGCGAACGAAACACGAATGAATTAATTAAAGAATGGATTTGTGATTTCGTCTAATTAACATAAAACGGTTATATATATGCCACCAGGAGAAGAAATGTTATTGAATACGTATAAGCTATTCAATATATTTCAGTCATCTTCGGGATTCGAACTCACGGCCCCTACGGCGTCAGCGACTACCACATTAATATAATGAGATGACTCTTCCGACTGCAGCACCGCAACATCGCCAAAACACGTTGCACAATTAACGCATATATTGGAGTCGCCATTAATGTACACAAGACACAGGCGGTTAGTATTATTACATTTTAATATATAATTCCAAAAGGTAGAATTTATCAATGTACAGATAATTAACATACGGAAAGGAATGGCCGATAGGAGAGAGTTCGACGATTCGAAAATACTAAACAACCAAAGAGGCGTATCATAGTAAACACATGAACCTAATTCTTGAGATACCAGACTATATACAAAATATCTGTGGTCAGGTAAAATAGACACGAGTCTCTCCTCTCCATTGAGGAATAATAGTAGGAATAGTACAAAAATATACTTTCCTTTTTATACACAAACAGTAACACGAACAGTGGCATTATACTGTCAATAGCAATGGCAAAGAGATTGGGAAACGAACACATTTCTTAAAACTTTAAAGAATACAAGACAAACGAAGATACTGTACAACTTATATTGTAACCTTCAAGAATTTGTCCAGAAAAAATTGGATAAATCAGATTATAGATATAAAAATAGCTGTAAGGAAAAATGAACCACAGTAAGATAATCAATAACGTTTGTTAGCACGTAGAACGTAGCATATTAAGTAGATAGTAGTATAACAAAACAACGAATATATGCCTATATATATATATACGTATATCTACATGTATAAAAGCAAGCATTTACATACATGTAAACAAACAACATGTGTACAAACGTGCATCCAGTGCAGAGATGTTGCATGTAAAACCATAATATATATAAGTCATGGTTGACATTCATTCTATTGGGTTGGTAGATGCCTTGATATAGTGTATATAGTTTAAATTGTAGCTGGCGTGCTCGCCGTAGTCTTGTCTGTACATTTATATCTGGTTATTAACAAATGATTATCTCCATATATAAAAGAATACACACTGTTACATATATAACATGCATGTATACAAACATATGTATACATATAAAAATATGCATATATATAAACATAAATCTTCTTATATAAACATACATATACACAAACAAACATCTACATATATAAAATCATATATTTATAAAACATGCATATGCATATATAACATACATCTACATGTATATATAAACATACTTCTTCAAATAAAAATATACATGCATGCAAACAGTTCTACAAGCATGCATATGCACATATAAAATAACATAGCTATATATAAACGTTCTTTTAGTCATAAACATAAAACACATATGACACATACAGCAATTTAATAAAGCTCTGAAAGGTCTCGCAAGATTCAAAGTTGTCAACACTTAATTTTCCTGATTCTGAACCATTTATCAGCAAGTACCTAATCTGCATGGTTAAACTTACTAGAATTAATAAAAAGAGCTGTGTTATACATGTGGAAAGTGTAATGAATTTTATACAGAGAAGTTGCTATATTCTGCAAATATATGTATAAATGGTGTATTTAATAAAGAGCAAATGTAATTGATGTACATGTATTAGGTATTGAGTTATATGGAAGTACCAGTGAGTCCTTGGTTTCCGTATATACAGCATCATACACTGTAAAATACACATTAAGTGATGATTACCTTGGAAGGTTACCTATACTTAATAATGCCTGAAAAAAAGAGGTCTTCGATTGAAACCGAATTTAATTTCAATCGTTTTAAATATTCCAATGTTGAGGCATGTATTGAATACACCAGTTATAGAGTTTGGCACTACTACAGCCATCAGTGCATGGATGTATTTACTCCCACAAAGTGCTGTTGCTTTCAGATTTTCAATTCATTTTATTATTATGTAAACGTTAAAGTACATCAAGGTGACACTAGTTCAAGCAGTAGAGCATTTAGGACTTAATCAAACCAAATCTGAAGCTATTAAAGGAGATATTGCATTAAGTTTAGCAGTTTGTTTCAATTTGATAAAAGGTTTGATAACATTATACATTTCATGTGACAGTAGTTCAAGCATAAGTGCATTAAGGATTTAATCAAACCAAATCTCACGCTATTTTCGGAGATATTGCATTCAAGTTCAGCAGTTACATTGATTAAATGAAGATCAAATAACATTATCAACATATTCGTTTATATTTTCTTGTGAGTGTTTTTGTAAAGCATTACTTGCAGAGAGATTGGATGAACATATCTAATCATCCATCTGATAAAAAGCTTACTCCAGGTCATAAACCTTCTTAAACTGTATTCAAACATAAAGAAGACGTCCGTGGAATTGGCAGAAGGAACATAGTTCTCCTTGAAAACAAGAGTTTTATGCATATAGCTTGAAGGCAATGATCGGATATTTGTATAAAAATAACAACCAAGCCGTCATGATTACGTTTTAGATTCCATGCTTTTGAAATAGAATCAGGCAGCTATACTAATGTGGAAAGAGAAAATCAAATTTTTAGATTATGTACCGTAAGTGTTGTTGAATCAATGTATTATTTTCTTTTATGTTGTCCTAAATATAGAACAATAAGAACTAAGTATTTAAAAAATATATTATCTCCCACTGTAAATAATTGTATTAATTTATTATCGTCTACAATTAAAGGACTAGTGCGTAATTAAAAGTAAAAGTAAAATGTTTGTTTATTAAAGTGTCACCCCTATTGAGGGCCAGCCACACTGGGCTTATGAGACGCCTTTATGTTTTACACAGTAACTTCCCGAAAGTTATCATTGCCAGGCGTCAATCTGTTAGACATTTGCTGCTGGGTAACTAACCGGCCACATCAGAAAAAATCTTATTGCGTAATACATCAAGATACATAACTGAGGTTTTTATGGTCAGAAAAACTTCTTTGAACACAATGACTGCTTTTTAACTATATTCATTGAATTGAATTACTGAAAATATAATATCTAGAGAATATATCTTACAATGTTTGACTGTTTATGCGTATTTAATTATATATATTATTGTGTTTCTATGCAATAACTGTTTAAATATACTTGTAAATGGCCATAGGCAGTTGTGTATTGTTGTTATGCCAATACAATTGAAACACTCAGATTCAAATATTTGACAACATAAAAAGGATAGTGCTAAGATAAAGTTACTACGTGCGAGATATCCAAAATATGAATTTTATAAATGTCTAATGCAACATAATGAAAGTATAGTACTTGTTTCACTTTATGTAAGGTATAACACACGTTATTTACAAATATATATAAACATTGTAGTTCATAAAATGGAACCTTTCTTTTATTGTGGAAAACCTAAGATCACCGTCCGTCAGCAAATGACACATATTTCCTTACTTGAAAAATCAGAGCTCAGAAATGTAAGGCGTAGGAATTTAAGACCGCGTTTTATACATTCCATCAGGGAGCAACTAAATAAAACAGTTTAATTGTAACCAGTTTAACACTATTAATACAGGTACTGCAGTATTATTTTATTCAAGAAGACCAAACATGCCACAGGCCTATCCTACATTCATAGGAAGGTATCACATGAAGAAACATTTTAGTAGTAGAAGAGAAGCAGTTTAAATCACTGAACCTATTATAGATCAATTTCTTAATGTTTTACATTTCATCTACGCCCAGCGTATGATATATTTTAATCGGGCGCACAATTTCTCAAATACAGTAAATATAAAAAAATATATACATTACTACTGCACTGATTAAGGTTATTTGCACTGACTTAGTTATTTGGTACAGAAAAATGTAAACAGTATTGTAACACCAATATGCAATTCCGAACAATTGACTAAGTCAAACAGTCCCCTGATTTTGTAAACTATAAACAGTAATTGGAAAGGAATACAACAAATAAATTTTTTCAAGACACTTACGCCGGTTCCGATTAGCTCAGTCGGTTATGCGTCTGACTATAATTCCAGGGGTCATGAGTTGATTGATATTTGACATTGTGTCTCATTATCATTCGTCTCTCACCGCTGATTCAGAAGGGAAAGTTACCAGTTACTTGCGCAGATGGGGTGTACTCGAGTTCTGGTTAACCTTTCAGAAACAGTTGTTAGGTTAACTGATCGTCTGTTAGCCCGCAATGGCATGAAAATGACGCTAAAAAGTCAATCCATCAATCAAGACACTTAGAAAATACAAGATTCATGAAGATGTGTTTAACGTCGAATACAGTATTACATGCACGTACAGCTTCAAAATATCGTAAACAATTATAATTATTTTTATCATTGAACGTTTATGAGCATATTGTACTACCCACAATATTACAATATTTGAAACCAATTTTAAATGTAAAATATTTAATTCCATCCTTGTAGCATTTTTGAATATGCTAGCTTTAGTGTGTGTTACAACTACGATGTATAATGCAACCTAATGCTGATGCTTTTTAGTAATGTTTGATTCATTGCATTAATGTATTAAAACAGTAACATGTGGTTCAAGTAGTTCAATGTGACATTGGTTCAATCATTAGTGCATAAGGTATTGATCAAACCACATCTGAAGCAATGCTAGGAGATTTTGAACTAAGCTCACTTAGATTGTTTTCATTTGATAAAGGTTTAATAATTAGTTTAAACTTATTTATTTTACTTCGATTGTGAAACAATTTCTTACAACTTAGGCAAATCACGCTCGAAGTATTCCTGGTTATATTCAGTACTAAGCATATGCGGAAAAGCGTCTTGCTCAAGGACACCACACATAGCCGTAGCGGAGGATCGAACCCACGACCCTCCGATCACGGGTTGGGTGCTCTACCACTGGACCACGCGCTCCACTAAATACTTATAATTATGTCCCTTTAGACGTTATTGTGTGTGTTTATTGTTAATTACTCCTTTCAGAAACAGCGGATGAATACAGCTTAGTTAATTAAACAAAGGGAATGCGTTTCACCAAAAAAAAATAAGACAAAAATCGTCGTAAACGTTAACCAACACTCGTTTTAATTTTCATCCAAATAAAGCAAAGTTGATTCAAATCATGCAGAAAATTACATTTTTTCAAAATTTTAAATGCTTATCAAAGTTTGAACACACAACGAAGAAATTGTCAAATTGACTTACATCGATTTTTACCGGAAGTCATTTTGTGAAACGCAGCCCTGATTCCAAGTTTCTCTTTATCACGTCAGGCTAATAAACCTACTTCAACTGTTTTCAAACATATAAAAGACGTTCATCAATTGGCGGCAGGAAATAAGTTCTCCTGAAATATATCTATATAGCTTTGTGGCAATGATTGGATATGTGAATAAAAATAATAACATGGCTGCCAAATTAAATCAATAATATTTAATCAGTTGCTACGACCGAGATATACAAAACATCAATTTTATAAATGCCTAAATATAATGAAAATATAGTACAAACAAAATCAAATTGAATATGCACATACATACCATGTGCACTGTTGTTTTGGTTTGACAAAGTAAACTTAGGATTTGTTTCAAACTATATATTGAAAACACGTTTTACTAAAGTAAAATAAAGCATTCAAATTAAATATGGGTATTAACATAATATACAATATTAACATGCTATCACACTGCAACTGCAACTGCAAAGATATGATCAACATAATAATGCACTTCTCTTTAGGATGTTTACAGCATGTTTATTCACTTTATGCACGAAGACAAAAAAAATCGTACTGGCAGGTCTTGAGCTTTTCTATCTCAGGAGCAGACGCAGTTTTGTATCGTTATCAGACGCTCTGGTGACAGTTATTAAAGATAATTCATTCCGCGAAACATTACTGAAAACAACTAGTTTATTCAAAATGGAATACATATGTATTATATGCTGCAAAAACATCAAAGTAATACTAATCAGATCTGATCATAAACGAAAGCATTTAAATCATTATATTTACAAATAACAACTTATGTACAACAGCAAATGATTAACTAATACGTCAGGTGATAAACTTCTTGGAATAAATATTGACGATTGCATGCTGTTGAATAAACATTTTACAATCTCTGTCCAAAGAAGTTTTATCATATATCTAGCTTTAATTGAAGGTTAAAAATTATCTTTTTATCAACCATAGAACGTTGTATCACCAAGATGCTTATATATACATATCCCTGTTTCATTTATTGAGGTACAATTTCGGAAATATTGCAAATACAAATATAAATAATTTAAAATGATTAAAATGCAGAGACAAGCATGCAAATATATTATAAAAGACGAATATGAAAGCTTGAATATTGCATTAGAAAATCTGAATACTTTGTCTATCGATCAAATTGTTTGGGCGGGGGGAGGTTCTGCAAAAGGCAAAATTCGTGTATAAAACAAAAAATTGTTTAGTTCTGCAATATGAGTGAGAGCATTTCAACTTCGGGAGAGAATTAATAATGCATACATCGTGTTGCACTCAAACACAAATTACAGTTTTTATTCCGAAATCTAGAATAAAAATGTTTAAGGCAGTATGTCTTATTCGGTTGTAATTATACGTATTCCATTTTTTACAAGAAGCGTGCGTTAAATGTTTTAGAAATACTTCCAATAGTCAAATGCTTAAATAACGTTAACTAAATTTTGTAAATGTTTTATTGCTGTTGGGTTTATTTTTTGCAATGGTTTTATTACAGTTGTGTTTTTTTCTATCATATTCAAAGAGCATATACACTTACACATGTTTCTAGATCAAAACGAAAGATGAATAAAAAATTGATTTAATTTTTAAAATTATCTCAAATGTTTTGTTTCCAATATACCATGCTTATATAATGTTATAAGTATCTTACAGGGGTAGGAAGTTAGGACAGAAGATTCCGTCCCGAGGTATAACTGTTTTTGACGGTAACGAGGCTCTGTCCAGTTCCCATAAAAACAGTTATCCCAAGAGACGAAATTTTCTATCTGAACCGAAAAAGCCATATAAGCTTATTTTTTTGCATACCAAACACATTGAATATCTATTTGAACTTAAATCAAAATGATTATTAAATTTTACCATGACAAATTAAATATATTACGTCATATGTTTTAATACGTCACGTCATAAATTGTTCCGGCGTCACACAGGGTAGGATAAGCGCGTGGAGAGGTGTAAGATAAAAAAAATCCGTTACCGGTAAAATACGCGGAAATCCTTGTCCGGTATTCAAGAATATATTTACTCATCTGCGTTTTCACAAGGATATCTATATAACGATATTAACATCCCAAAATAATAATTATATTAAGGGATTTCTTATCTTGACCAATGCATCTAGGTTATATTAAAATAGATTTCCCGCTTAAAACTGAAACTTATTTCGTGACGTGAAATGAGACGAGTGATATCATTTTGATTTTATCCGTCATACTGGTTTGCTTTTTGTAGATTTGTTTCATCCTAGAAGGTCGCCATGTAGTAGTTAATGGCTGTTTTATCCTAGAAGGTCGCCATGTAGTAGTAAATGGCTGTTTTATCCTAGAAGGTCGCCATGTAGTAGTTAATGGCTGTTTTATCCTAGAAGGTCGCCATGTAGTAGTTAATGGCTGTTTCTTTTAGAATGGAGATTCCTTTGCCATTACGATTGACACGTCACTATAGACTTGATATACCAAAGCAATCAGATTTAATTTGTTTATGGTAATTAAGAATACAGAATAATTAAATTTGGATTTCAGCATATTTCACACCTCATTACCACAAATAATAATACACGTGCATGCATTGAGAAAGTGAAAACAAGGGACGTGTTATATACTGAATGGAACAGCTTACCTGCCACTTTTGTATGTCCAATATTTTTCTTCAAGATATGGAGTAGCACTATGAAAATTTGTATATGACATAATCAAACAGTTATAAATTTATCCATAGTCTAAATGTTCTTTCTTATGCAGGTCCAAATTTTAAAGTAATTGCTTACATAAAATGTCAAGTACATAAAATGTCAGATGGCGAGTAAGCTGTTCCGTTCAATATATAAACGAGAGTGAATATGACAATTGAACGATCCTGTCATAGTACTTAATTTCTTTAGAGGTCTTTGTTATATAGTTTGAAAAAATATACTTTAATTTGCCTGTCACACTAAGTCAAAATAAGTCCAAACATGTCGTAAAAAATCACCATAAAAAAATAAGACTTAATTTGTCTTAACGAAAATACAAAGGGTAATACATATAATTGAGATTAGTTTATTTAAACATCGTTAGCACTTATACACACACGACATTTGCCTTTATCATGAAGCCAGAGTATAGCCTGGTCAGCAGCAACCTTGGCGGGTGTATGTATCACAACCGAAGATTGACATTTTTCCCATTTGAGGGAGATTTCGTTAATAAACGTGTTATCAAGAGAATTTCAAAGAAATATCGGTACATTACAATATTACGTATAGATTATGTGGTCAATATTTTAAAAATTCCACAGACGTTAATGTTAATTAAGACATCGGCTCTCTTACGTGTACTAACATTATATGTTATGCTAGTCTATATATAGAACTTGATATATCCGTAATCAGATATATTATACCCCAATGAAAAAGTAGGAAATTACATTCCTATCTCACAATTCATAGCTAATGAACACTTACTAACTTGTGACGTCATTCTCTCAAGCAACTGACCAACCAACGAGCTCAAATGTGATTTTTCAAAGGTAAATTTACTGACCAATCAATGTCCTCCTACTATATCGATAATTGATAGCGAATCAATGTTCTCGTAACAATTGCTATTTAATGGACACACTCGGGAGAGCAGGGTCCGTTTTACACATTAATGTGATGCGAACAGTACTGTGTATTGTTTTACTTTCATCGAGATAAAATGGCACGTGGAATGGTACCAAGGTTGTTAAGTATTTCCATATTTCATGTATCAGCCACCTTTGTGACAGTTAAAAAATAGTTACATTAGATTGGTAGAAAATTAGCTGAGACCAAAAAGTACGTTTTCATATTGTTTACCAGACATTTCAATTATGTCTTTAAATAAGAAACCTTATAATATAAATGACAAAATTACTACATTTTGACCAGTGGGAACTCAAATAGGCTTGTATGTTACATGTACCGACCATTGGGACACGTGATCACATCAAACATAATAAAATCGGACACCCAGAACTTCGTTTCTATCTAAATTAACGTAACTTATCATAAGTATAATGCAAATGTAACAAATTTCATAACGAACTTTAGTTAACAACTGTTCTTCCATAAAAACTCTCTGAAATTTTTTTTATTCCTGTTTTCTTTTACAATATTTTACAATAACATAATCTACAACAAAAAAGTAAAACAAGGACTCAGTCATTAGAAAATTAAATTGCTATATAATAGATCGAAATAGCTGAGTATATCGCCATCATTATTATAAGGAATAGCTTGGTGTTTACCTATCCCATTCAACAGAATTTCAGTAAGCACATATTATAAGATTCTTGATACCGGACAAAGATTTTCACGTATTTTTACCGGATTTTTCATTCTGCAACCCCTCCGCGCACTCATCCTACCTTGTGACGGTGATACAATTTATTACGTTGGGTATTAAAGCATATGACGTAATAGAATTTTTGTGATGTTTAAAAAGCAAACGTAGTAAAAATAGTCATATAAATTAAAATAAGGATTGAATGTGTTTCGTATGCAAAGAAAATAACATTTCATGGTTGGTGTCAAATCTGATATACTTGTGTGAGAGAGTGTACGCTACGCTATGAATATTAAGTACCGCCCATTATGCAGTGTGGATTGTCATTCATGGAGAGGGAAATAGCGATGAAGCTGGGATCTTGACCATTGTTAAAAGTTTAGTAGACTGGAACAATTGTATGTTTTTATTCAGTTCCATGATCAATAATTCTGACAATGTTTTTGTTTTTCAGCAATTCAGTCCCTTGGGATCGAGGTTTACGCGGGAACTCATTCTGTTATAGAGAGAACGTACTCTCTCGAGTTCAAACAACTGTTTTCGCGGGAACTCGACAGATCTACAATCTCTCCAAAACAATAATATCTCGCGACGGAAATGTCTATCTGAGTCTCCAACCCATGTTAGATTATTTTAATCTTTCATGGGTTTGAGGATAATATTTTCGTACCAAGGAAATATTGTTTTTGCGGGAACGATCCAAAGAGACGGAATTTTATATCCGAATCGAACAAGTCATTATGAGTGATTCTTTTTCTTGCATACTAAACAGAAAATATAATTAATGAACACAGATTAAATTTAAAAACAACACAAACACAACAGAATGTTAATCAACACGAATAGAAAACGAAAAACAAAACAAAATACTGGTTATGTTTATATTCTTGTTCTTCAATTAGCATTATGGTTAAAGTTACTTCTATTGATAACGACAGGAATGCGTGCTTCTATTTAATTTTCTGACCTAGCATTGACTTAACCAAATTGAGAATCAACAACGTGTTGTACAGTTGTAGATCTATATTGTGTTTGTTGTATTTTACATTCGTGTTGTAAAGTTGAATATCTATATTGTGTTTGATGTATTTTACATTCGTGTTGTACAGTTGTAGATCTCTATTGTGTTTGTTGTATTGTACATTCGTGTTGTAAAGTTGTAGTTCTCTATTGTGTTTGTTGTATTGTACATTCGTATTGTAAAATTGTATATCTCTATAGTGGTTGTTGTATTTTATATTCGTGTTATAAAGTTGTAGATATCTATTGTGTTTGTTGTATTGTACATTAGTGTTGTAAATTTGTAGATCTTTATTGTGTGTGTTGTATTGTACATTCATGTTGTACAGTTGTAGATCTCTATTGTGTTTGTTGTATTGTACATTCGTATTGTACAGTTGTAGATCTCTATTGTGTTTGTTGTATTGTACATTCGTGTTGTAAAGTTGTTGATCTCTATTGTGTTTGTTGTATTGTACATTCGTATTGTAAAGTTGTAGATCTCTATATTGTTTGTTGTATTGTACATTCGTGTTATAAAGTTGTAGATCTCTATTGTGTTTGTTGTATTGTACATTCATGTTGTACAGTTGTAGATCTCTATTGTGTTTGTTGTACTGTACATTAGTGTTGTAAAGGTTTAGATCTATATTGTGTGTGTTGTATTGTACATTCATGTTGTACAGTTGTAGATCTCTATTGTGTTTGTTGTATTGTAAATTCGTGTTGTACAGTTGTAGATCTCTATTGTGTTTGTTGTATTGTACATTCGTGTTGTACAGTTGAAGATCTCTATTGTGTTTGTTGTATTTTATATTCGTGTTGTACAGTTGTATATCTATATTGTGTGTGTTTTATAGTACATTCATGTTGTACAGTTGTAGATCTCTGTTGTGTTTGTTGTAGTGTACATTCGTGTTGTACAGCTGTAGATCTCTATTTTGTTTGTTGTATTGTTCATTCGTGTTGTAAAGTTGTAGATCTCTTTCGTGTTTGTTGTATTGTACATTCGTATTGTAAAGTTGTAGATCTCTATTGTATTTGTTGTATTGTACATTCGTGTTGTACAGTTGTAGATCTCTATTGTGTTTGTTGTATTGTACATTCGTGTTGTACAGTTGTATATCTATATTGTGTTTGTTGTATTGTACATTCGTGTTGTAAAGTTGTAGATCTCTATTGTGTATTATTATATTGTACATTTGTGTTTTAAAGTTGTATATCTCTATAGTGTTTGTAGTATTGTACATTTGTGTTATAAAGTTGTAGATATCTATTGTGTTTGTTGTATTGTACATAAGTGTTGTAAAATTGTAGATCTCTATTGTGTTTGTTGTATTTTACATTCGTGTTGTAAAGATGTAGATCTCTATTGTGTTTGTTGTATTGTACATTCGTGTTATAAAGTTGTAGATATCTATTGTGTTTGTTGTATTGTACATTAGTGTTGTAAAGTTTTGTAGATCTATATTGTATGTGTTGTATTGTACATTCATGTTGTAGAGTTGTAAATCTCTATTGTGTTTGTTGTATTGTACATTTGTGTTGTACAGTTGTAGATCTCTATTGTGTTTGGTGTATTGTAAATTCGTGTTGTATAGTTGTAGATCATTTTTTGTGTTTGGTGTATTGTATATTCGTGTTGTACAGTTGTAGATCTCTATAGTGTGTGTTGTATTGTACATTCGTGTTGTACAGTTGTAGATCTTTATTGTGTTTGTTGTATTGTTCATTCGTGTTGTACAGTTGTAGATCTATATTGTGTTTGTTGTATTGTACACTCGTGTTGTAAAGTTGTAGATCTCCATTGTGTTTGTTGTATTGTACATTCGCGTTATAAAGTTGTAGATATCTATTGTGTTTGTTGTATTGTACATTGTACATTAGTGTTGTAAAGTTGTAGATTTATATTGTGTGTGTTGTATTTTACATTCTTGTTGTAGATCTCTATTGTGTTTGTTGTATTGTACATTCGTGTTGTACAGTTGTAGATCTCTATAGTGTGTGTTGTATTGTACATTCGTGTTGTAAAGTTGTATATCTATATTGTGTTTGTTGTATTGTACATTCGTTTTGTAA
This sequence comes from Panopea generosa, assembly GCA_029582155.1. Taxonomy (NCBI): domain Eukaryota; kingdom Metazoa; phylum Mollusca; class Bivalvia; order Adapedonta; family Hiatellidae; genus Panopea; species Panopea generosa. The sequence goes on from CM055907.1 coordinate 6,451,929, forward strand.
ACTTGTAGATCTCTATTGTATTTGTTGTATTTTACATCCGTGTTTTACAGTTGTAGATCTATATTGTTTGTGTTGTATTGTACATTCGTATTGTACAGTTGTAGATCTCTATTGTTTTGTTGTATTGTAAATTCGTGTTGTACAGTTGTAGATCTATATTGTATTTGTTGTATTTTACATTCGTGTTGAACAGTTGTAGATATATATTGTGTTAGTTGTATTGTACATTCGTGTTATAAAGTTGTAGATCTCTAGTGTGTTTGTTGTATTGTACATTCATGTTGTAAAGATGTAGATCACTATTGTGTTTGTTGTATTGTACATTCGTGTTATAAAGTTGAATATCTTTATTGTGTTTGTTGTATTGTACATTCATGTTGTAAAGTTGTAGATCTCTATTGTGTTTGTTGTATTGTACATTTGTGTTGTAAAATAGATCTCTATTGTGTTTGTTGTAATGTACATTCATGTTGTAAAGTTGTATATCTATATTGTGTTTGTTTTATTTTACATTCGTGTCGTACAGTTGTACTATTGTGTTTGTTGTATCGGGTTTTAACAATAAAAACTGTCTTACCTTTCCTTTCAGTTTTAATTTACCGTGCTAGTAAATAGTACACCAATCATTTACAGAATGAAAACATCTGACGACTTATGAAAACGTTAACCTCCAAAGTATGTATAAGCAAACACCTGGACATCTAATTCTTATTCCAAAATAAACTTTTACAGAATATAGCATCTAGTACTGACCTACTTATTCCATTTAAATTAATAGTTTGTATGTGTGTAGACTATTTGTTATAACACGGCATTGAATTAATTGCATTCATAGTTTTAAGTTTGATCCCTCTGTCCTACGGTACGTCTCTAAGTTAAAACGGATATTTTAGCATTTTTTTCATAATGATTGCAATACTTTGATATGAAATCATTAATATTTTTAACTGTTATTTTTTTGCATTGAATTTAGCCATGTTTTAACTTTAATTGTGCAATATGAAATATGAGCAGTAACCACGACTGGAGTATTTGTACAAAAAAATGAGAATTGATGAAAGCATCGCACCATGCAGCTATTCGGTATTTTGTAAAAGTAATTAAATGAAACGGGTTTTTTGGGGACCTTTCAAAAGTAAAAACTGTTTGCGCGAGATATTCCATAATTACGAAAGCGTCTGTAATCTCAATTACTGCCGCTCGTGCGCAGTTACATTTGCAGCAATTTTTATTGCACTCATACTGCACGTGTTGCACTTATCAAAGGCATGAAAATAATTATCAAATAGAATAAAGTTTATAGCCGTTTGATTATCTTTTGTTTCACTATCACAGAGATGGTGTAATTAATATTCCAAATGCATTTTAGTTTTTGTCTGAGAATTTCAAATAAATAAAATGCATCCGGTATAAAATAGAGATTTCATATGGACTTTATATATAATATAGCTAAGTTATATAAATTATATACTTTCACTTTTACAGTAGGCATTACGAGAACATACAAAATTAATTCATAGGGGTCGAAACAGAAAAAGCCCGAAGAGCGAGTTCGTTTACGAACCCGTTACGGTATCACTCGAGCGACATCTAGAACTCAGTGAGAGGTGGTGTATTTAAAAAAAAAACACGACTACCTTTAACCCATACGTTGCCTCGTGACTATTATTCCAAATAAAATAAAACCAACACAATCTTGTTTTAAAAAAAATACTGTTATAATGATATTAAAATAATAAAACTCTTTTGATAAATAAAATTCTTAGCTTTAGTTGATAATTAAAAAACCAAATCAGACGAAAAAGTCATTGCTCTGCAGTAAAAATGTTTCGAAAAGTTTCGGTCAAAGTAATTGCGGGTATAATGAACAATATTCCGATTGCTGTTTATATATTTTTTGCGTTTTCAACGTTATCAAAGGTAAATATACGTGTATAGATAATTGTTGCGTAGTATCGCATCATATTTGTCCTGGAAATGGCTTTCAAAATAATCATGTCCATCTTGCGAATTAGAAAATAAATGTACAATTGTTTGATGTTTACAAGTGTATGGTGCCGTAACGTATTTTCGATTATGACCTGAATTCAATCACTTCCGAGAATTATGAATATCGCTAAAGTGACATCGGTCAACCATCCAAGTGCTTATCTTGTACATCGTTGCTTAACCATGTCGCTGTAAAAGCTAGCTTCACAGAAAAGACTGTTGTAAGTGACCTATATGTACACTCACTACACTTTTCCCCTCTTTACCTTTAGGACTTATACCCAACAGCACAGCCTGTGGCTTTCAACAGTTCATTGCCATATCCCATCCCATTCCAAAGAAAGAGAGATTCGTGCAGGCACAAGTTCGAAAGTTTATCCTCGTTGCCATTAAAGTAACATTGGTCACCCATCCAAGTACTAACACTCCCCTAACACTGTACATCGTTGCTAAACTTCCAATACAGTCAGTGCACTTTAACTACATCGCTGTAAAAGCTAGCTTAACAGCAAGACTGTTGTAAGTGACAAATGTACATTCACTACATTGATTATGGTATTCAATTTCCTGCACAATTGGCAACATTTACAAATAGTATCCATGTGGTTGATTGTTTCATCGGCAATGTTGGTGATATATATGATATTGATCAGTGTTTTGCCTAAAATTGTTTTAATTAAATTAAAACAAACTAATGCTAAATATTTTATTACTCATTAATACTTTTCAATTACATAATTATAGCCCTTGTTAGTTCAACAGACCATAACTGGTTCTCACCTATCCACAATTGTCAGTGTTCTTGCTGTATATTTGGCGTGCCACATAACACTATACTAAATTAAGGTTGACAACACCACTACCTGTTTTTAACTCAAAACTAAAGTAGATGAACTCGTAGGTTGATGAAACCACCAAAACCCGTGGGCCACAGCATGTGAAATTGAAGTTACAATCGGACCCAAACTCACAGTGTGTTGAGAGAACATGAACCGCAACCAATTTTTATTTATATCTGAAGTTGTCATGGTGTGTGGCACAAAAGTCACTAACCCAACATTTTACAAACATAAACATCTACCATATGTTTAAATATCTGTATTTGTCATAGTGTGTGCTGTGAAAGTTGCTAACCTAAAATTTATAGACATAAACATCAAGGAATTATATAGAGATGGAAAGGCAACTAGGTGAGATTTTGTGAATGCTCATGCCAAATTAATAATCCTTTGTGTGCTATTTTATCAACATTTAGTCAGGAGATGCAAGTTTCCTATCCTTCTATACAAGTCCTTGTAAACACCAACACTTTTTTTTAATATCTGTAGTTGTCATGGTGTTTGGCGCGAAAGTAGCTTACCAACTTTTACGGACATAAACATCCCATATTGGCGATTACCCGAGAAGAGTGTTGATCTTTTTAGGTTCCAGGGGGATAGTGCAGGTTACAGATTGAAACCAACTGTATGTTTCTTCTGGTTCTTCAGTTTGCTCAGTGTATAGCACCGCCACATGGATCCTCGATTTAAATACCCATCGGAACGACTGTTTTTAATTGGCCAGCCCCGGGGATCTAACCCACTACCTCAATGCTAGAAGTTTTATGATTGACTGACTGAGCTTATGGGGCTAACCAGCTTATACTGGTTATGCTACCATCAACACTGTTACAGCTATGTATTTTTGGACATCTTATTGAATACCGCCTGGAGATATGAATTATAATTGATGCAGAATAGTGATTAACTGGTCAGTGTAAATTAATCCCCATGTGTATGTGCACCAATTAAAGTAATTAAAGAGACTAAACTTTTGTAAATGGTGACTTGTACAAATTTCTACTTGGTCAGTGACGTGTACAATTTTCTACTTGTTCAGAACATCTGGCTATAGGATTGCTCAGGGGAAGGTATTTTAACAACATTATCAGGCATGGTACTAAAAGTCTAAATATAGTATATCTATACTAAATTTTGTCTATTATCACTGTTACATTGGGCATATATTCACATTCCTTGCATAATTCCGATGAGCAGGGCGTAACCTTTATCACTACTCAGAATTCATTTAGGCAGGGCATTGTCACTACCCAGAATCCTAATTTTGATAACAGCGCGGGCAAGGGTTAATGGCATGGGGGGAAATGTGCATGAGGAAGTTGATAATGGGTGAACAGTGCCTTGTAATGACAATGTAAGCTGTACTCTAGGTGCAATAATGAACAAAAACATAAACAGGTATCGTAAGGTCTCCTGTATATTCCAAAAAGTAACATCATAAGTCTGAGAAGAACCTTTCATGGGAAATTGGTTAACTCTAATAAATTGTATGTATATAGCTAGACTTGAACCAACAACTTCACATGTGACAGGTACCTGATCTTTAACACGGAAGTGCTCTCAGTAATGGAGGGTTGCACTCTGGCATCAAAATAAAACAAATGGGGCTTGTGTTTGCTGTGCTCCTTCCTACTCGCTAAAAATTGCAGCTACTTTAACTTTTTATTGCCTTTCAAAGTGTTAACTTTTTATTTTTTCATGAAATCTGTCCATTTTTCTTTAAAATACTGAGTCGAGACACAGCAATCAAACATTATTTTAGGATGACCTAGCCAACTATGGCAAAATAGCTTGGTCAATCATGATGATAACAAACAATTGTATTGATACACATGGTGCGTCGGCATATTATAGTAGTTGATATAATAGTTATAATTAATGAGAACAGTGATTTAAATGCATTCTTTTTTTTAATCGGGTTAAACGCCATTTTTAACATATTTCAGGTTATATATGGCTCATCCAGTTTTGCTGGTGGAGGAAGACCTCAGACTGAGTACAACTACTGTCCTTCCGCAAGTAAATGGAAACTTTCTCACAACAGTTTTTGGAGCGGGATTCAAACCTACGACCTTAGCGGTGAGAAGTAAGTGATCTTGAGACGTCGCCTTATACCACTCGACCACAGAGGACCCTTTAAATTCATTCAGTCAACCACTATGCCCTCAACTTTAATCTCAGTCGGTCCTTTTAGGTCACCTGAGACTTTGTCTCAATGGACCGTTTGTCCATCATCATGCGTCCGTAAACTATTGACTTTTTTGAGTGTTTCTCAAAACCGTAATTGTAATGATATATTTTATGCAGCTTTGGTACACACAGGTGAATCAAAATTGTGTAAACGGTCATAGTAAGGTAAACTTTGAAAATCTTTTTCTCAATATAGGAGAAGCAATTTGATTTGGTAAATATTTAAGTCCATTATCTTAGTACAACATGATATGCTTCTGTGGTGAAACTGGCAAACACATCTACACTTTTGTAGAAATTCTGGGTTCGAATCCCAGCAGTTGCGAACAACTTGAAAAGAGATAGCTTAGATATGGTGAAAAAGAAATGTTTGTTGTTTTTTTTAATGAAATTATTCTCTTTTAAAAATGTATATTTTTATTATAATATTTGTTGCTGCATGGACAAAATGCTACTAACGTATGCTTACTTTTTCTGACTGCCTTACCTTCGAAAAGTATATTTTCCATGGACTGCAGTTTATAATCATACATGGTCTATATTTTTTGTCTATTTTGTTTGTCTTGTTTAGTATTACAACCAGATTGTAGAAATGTCTGGACAAGAACTGAAGGGAACCTATGTCTAGCTTGTATATTTCATATATATTTTGATGCCTCAGCTGCTAATTTGGGAACTTTAATAATTGTGTTGGTTTATGTATGCAGTCATGCACAATGCTGTTGTTTTTTCTTGGTACATGGGAAATGAAGGTTCAAATTACTGCCATGACAAGAGACATCTCTTAAAATATAGTATAGTCCTGTGTCCTAGACGTTTCCAACATTTGTCCAGAAGTCATACTTTAACATTTAAACTGCAAGAACTCTATTTATGCTTGAATACAATATGAATGTCTGGTGTTTTAAATTATACAAATGGTTCCTTCTGTGGCAGAGTTGTCCATAGTGTTGTTGTCAAATAACCATTTACTTCTCACCGCCGAAGTTGTCGGATCAATCTTCGCTCCGGTAGTCTAAAAACATTTTGTGAGAAATTTAAGGTTACTTACAAAAGGACGGTGGCTGCACAGTGATTGGTTCCTTTGTCTTCTAGGTCTGTTTTGAAATTGTTTTGAAACCCCAGTAAAAATGAAAAACTGGCTATCTGCTCAGTGTAAACTATAGTACAGACATGTATTATGTTTATGTAATAAGGCAAGAAAAATATGCAGCCATTGCAGACTCGAACTCGGGACCTTTCACTTACAGGTCAAGTGCTCTACCGACTGAGCTAACCAGAACGTTGACATATGATTCTCTCCTAACAGTTTAAGTACACACTGTGATATTTATATAATGCAAGAAACATTTATAACCGAAGAAAAACCAACGTCAAAAGATATTTTGTGACCACCATCCATTTATATAGCTTGATTAAATAAGGCGTGAATGGACAGCTTATTTATTATTTCGATATCCTTTCAGCTGTCCATAACTCGGGAGACGAAAAATAAAAAAGACTTTAAAAGGCTCCTAGAGATGTGCAAAATGTCGCACTACCATTTATGATGCTAATAACGTTTGATTTTGTTTAGCAAACCAAGGAATTAGAAATATAGTTCCTTGAATAAACTTTCAATCATATAATAAGTGATTTATTTATGATAAATATAATACATATTAAATATATAATGGAAACATCTGCAATGTTATCCTAAACATATAATACATATAATATAAAGCGTATTTAGTATTTGTTTGTTTACTATACTTATAAAATTGAAGTTCGACCCCAAGAGAGGCAATGCCTTAGTTCATATTATTTACATATTGTCTAAAAACATTTTTTTTTCGAATATATAAAACCTATATATATTCACTGACCTCGTATTTTTACATGTCAAAGGATATCTATTTAAACTTACCAAAATGATATATTGAAAAGGGAATTGCTTATTTGATCTACGCGCCTTGGTTAGACTGAAATAGATTTCCCGCTTAAACTTGCAACATATTTTGTGACTTATTCAAGTCACGTCATTATATTTCAATTTGATTCGTTATACAGGTTTACACGTAGTTAAAATGGTTTCATCTTACAATTAGTCAGAATAATGATGCAAAGGTCGTCAAACAGTATTAAAGTGTTATCTATTATTAGATAATGGATTTCATTTCCAGTTTAGCACTCCAATTTAAATATCGAGTTTGCCACACTTTTGGTGGATTTGACATACCAATCCATTCAGAATTTTTTATTAATGCTAATGAGATGGTTTTTATTACTTAATTTGAGTTTTTACGACATTTATAGCGTTGTTCCTGATAAACTCCCTCAAATAAGATTGTTCATATACTGAACGGAATAGCTAACCCGCCATTTTTGAATTTCGAATACCGTCGTCGCAATATTGGGTGGCGTTATCAAAACTGTTATGCTACATAATCTGACAAGTATGTATTGTTTTTACATAAAATTGTTCTTTTTTATTTAAGTTCAATTTTCTGAGAAAAAACATCAAATGTCAGGTACATAAAATATCAGGTTGCAGGTGAGCTGTTCCGTTCAGTATATAATGTCTTACAGGAGATGTAGCTTTCTAAAGACACATCTACCACACGCGTATAGACATTTAAAACTTATTAATAGCATTAAAAATATACATCAAGACTACAACTTTGTCAACGGCCAGTAGTATAACAGAATGTTCGGATCTTATTCAGGGTTGCACCTCTGTCTAGCTCTCGTCCATGTAGATAAAACGAGACGGCGTACATAATAATGTGAGATTATGCCAGATATTTTCACGAATATTGTAACATGTCGAAATTTACCATCTTGGTTGAAATCTTTAAAAGTTTAAAGTCATAAAAACTTCTCAATTATATAGCTCCTATGAAACACATTTTTTTCTATCTTTCAAAATTGTAACAATTACATATTTAACATTCGTGTCAGTTATTGGTACGGTCTGTTAGGATATATCCCGACACCTACAGACATATTACGGGGTGATTAAATGATCACCATATATTTGATGATTGAAATTTAAAAAAACAAAAAAACTTGCATATATTTATTGTGAAAATCACAAACATGCTCAGGTAACCATATGTACATATGTATAAATTTCAACAGACATAAGTCATGTTTTTGCACAAATACTTTTCTAAAACTTTGCAGGAGCCAATGCAGAAACACCTGAATTGGAAGTTTGAAAGTTATGATGCCAAGCTCTTTCCTGGCACAACTTTGAAACCTGAATCCTGAATTCAATGAATTCGATGCTAAAACTGACGACGGGCAGTCACGATTAGTTATAAGAATAAAATCTAATGAGTTTTATAGTATTTGTTATTCATGATATGCTAATATTTCACATTTGCGCCACAAACATGTCTTTATGATGTAACCTCATCACCGGCGTTACAGAAATATCGCAAGTCGTAAGAAATACTATACCCATTGAATCACATTCTGGAATACAAATGGTATGACTAAGAAACTGTCTGATTGACTTATCGTGTTGTTTGAAATCAAGAAGCTTGTTTCGTGTTTCTTAATCATAGAAT